>SNQJ01S0045707.1:50697-63313 GCA_010110895.2 Picea sitchensis | reverse complement strand
AAAGAATATGTGTGGTTTTCTCCTACATTGGGTTTCCACGTAAAATCCTGGTGTATTACATTCATTGTGATGTATTTCATTTCTTCTTGTCATTAAGTGTGTTGGTTTAATTTCTCTTTGTCATTAAGTGCTCGTGTTGTTTTGATTTCTACTTGTTCTTGTCATTAAGTGTGCACTACTGAAAACTTAAATGGTTGGAAGAAAATAAAAATACAGAAATTTAATACAATATCGATCCACCCCTCCTGTAAGTATCATTGTGAGTTTCAACAATCCACGCATACCATGGTCGTCAACATAGTATATCAACTTGTAGGAGACGTAACTTTTTCATATGAAATCTGATTGATATGATTTTTTCACCGTTGGAAAGTTCTTGATGTGTAGAGTAGCATTAAGGGATTCTAGATAAATCTAGGAAAGTCTTGACTCCAAGATATTCCATTTGATGCCTCAAAATGGCTCTGGAAGGTTTCAAACCCCAATTTTCTAAACTGGGACCTACTATTAAAATGACCCTGCAAATTTATTCCTCCAATTTCTTCCACTCTAAAAGCATCAATATAGATGAAAAATAATATAAAGATCCACTCCGGATCATACCTCCCCATTTAGGGAGGATTTTGGTACCAAAAAACTTTATTGAATGAGGTGAGGAAATTTTTTCCTCTACCTTCTTCCTGGAGTACCACTTTGTTTTTCCTAGAAGTTTTTCTTTCAACCCAATCTTCCAAAGATCATACTACCCTTATCTTGTAGTTTTGGACTGTTTCTGCAAAACTATGTCCTCTGCCAACTCTACCTAATCATATGGTGTTAGGTCTTCTATGGAAGTTAAGACATGCTCCTCTTCCTGGTCCAACATGGAAGACTCATAGATTTTGAGATTCTCCACATTCACTACTAAGTAAATGTGCATGTATGGGGGTAGACTGAGTCTATAGGCGTTATATCCCACCTTCTCCAATATCTCAAAAATTCCATACCACAGAACCTTGATATTCTTACCAAGACCCTGTAGTCTTTCCTTGTTCAGTTGTAACCAAACTTTTTCTACCACTTCGAATGACTTCTCAATTATGTTTTGATCATGTCTGGCCTTGTATTTTTAATGTGACTTATTCAATGCCCCCCTATAATTTCAATGGATTTGCCTAATCTTCTCAAGAAAATTTTCTTCTCTCAATGCATCTCCTATGAGGTCCTCCCTCACTCCTCCCTGTTGTCCATATACAACATCCAAGGGTGAAGGTGGAAAATATCCAAAACAAGTTTCAAAAGGTGACTTACCAGTAAAAGTGTGGATTGATCTATTATAAGAGTGGTGTATGTAGATCATATTTTCATCCTAGGTCTTCAGATGCTTTTGATTGTAACCCCTCAAACATTGCACCAAATTCTCGTTGACTACTTATGTTTTCCCATCTATCTATGGATGGAATGTTGTATATCTCTTCAACTTAGTGTCCATATTATCCCACGATGTAGTCCAAAATGTACTAATAAATCCAGTATCCATATCTACAATGATGCTCCTTAGTATCACAAAGTGCACCCAGACATGTTCAAAGAAAATGTTTGTTGTTTCTTGTCCTTTGATGGTATTTTAACAAGGCATGAGAATGCACATCTTGTTGATCTTGTCAACTACCACAAATAGAGATCCATGTCCCTTCCTATTTGTTGTTAAATCTACCACAAAATCCATGGAAATACTTTCCCAAGGTCAAGTGGGTGCAGGTAAGGGATGGTATAGACCTTGCTTCCTATTACTAGGCTTGTTGGTACAATAAAGTATGCATCCTATAATATATTGTGATACATCTTCTTTCATTATGGGCCATGACACGTACCTCTGTAAGTTAGAAACCATCTTCCCAAAACCAAAATTTCCTGCAACCTTGGAGGTGTGAGCCTCTCTGATTAGCTGTAATCATTCACCTTTAGGGACACAGAGCTTGTCGATATTGTAGACTAACCCATTCTGGAAATTATAGTCATCTTTTATGTCACCTTCTTCTATATGAATTTGGCCCTGTAGTTGTTAAAACACATCCTTGAAGTCCTCATATTATATGTATGCCTCTGCATCACGGGTAAAATGATCCATGTGCATCAGAGTTCCCAAATATGTAATCTTGGATGCGGGTGGCCTTGAAAGTATGTTTTCCAACTTGTTTTTTGTGCCCTTATTGTACTTGATGAATAGGTGATTTTTTTGTAAAAATCACATCCACTTGTAATGTCTAGTTTGTTGTAGCTTACTCTGGGCCTGCAAATATTGTAGCAATTGGTGATTTGTGTGAATCATGGTCTCCTTTCCCATCAAATAGTCCTTCCCCTTCTTGATAGATTGAACTAGATAATATATTTCCTTGTCATATGTAGGGTATTTGAGAACTATCTCGTGAAATGTTTCAAAATGATAGCATACAAGCCTTCCTCCTTGCATAAAAACTGCTCCCATGGAATACCTGCTTGCATTTGTCTCCACTTAGAAAGGATTTTACAAGTTTGGTAATGCAAGATCTAGTTCTTGACTAATATTTCTTTTTATTTCATCGAAAGTATTCTACGGATTCTTCCCCCATTGGAAAATCTTACCACTCACTGTTATAGTGTGGAGTGGTGTAGCTACCACTAAAAATGAAGCTATGAACTTCTGCAAGTACTATGCTACCCCAAAAAAACTCCTAACTTTAGTGAAATTTGTAGGAATTGGCCATTTCATGATGGCCTCCATCTTTGCAGAATCTATCATGAGCCCCCCTCCATCGATCCCATACCCCAAATACACCAAATAATGCTAAGAAAAAACACATTTATTGAGGTTAGCCAATAGTTGGGGCTTCGTCAGAGTCTCTAACACCTTCATGAGATGAGATATTTGCTCCTCCCAGGTAGCACTATAAACTAGTATATCATCCAAATAGACTATAAAAAATGAATCTAGATATGGGCGTAATACATTATTCATCAGTTTCATAAATGTAGTCAGTGCATTACATAAACCAAATGGCATGACCAACCATTCATACAAACATTTCCTTGTCTTGAAGGGAGTATTCTAGGTGTCTTTTTCCTTGACATGTAACTGGTGGTATCCTTATTTTATATCCAACTTGGTGAAATATTTTTCGTGTTGCAACTGATCTAACAAATCATCAATATTAGGAAGAGGGTAACATTTTTTAGTCTAATCTTGTTCAGTGCTATGTAGTCGATACACATTTGTAAAGTCTCGTCCTTATTTGTTACAATTTTTATAGGTGACCCACAATGTGAGGTGATTGGTTGAATCACACCCTACTCCAACAACTATTGAAACAACTTCTTCACTTCATTTTCTTCTAAAACATATTATCTATACAACCCAATATTCAACAACATGGAGTCTAGCAATAACTATATTTCATGCTCCACTTCCCTCTTGGGTGGTATCCCTTTAGGCTCCTGGAACACTCCTCTATATGCCTGTAGAAACTTCTCCAACTGATGTTTTTCTCTTTATCACACCCCTCTAGGGATTCCTTTAATCTTATCAACTCATCCTCTGCATAATTTTCTCTTAAGAAAATTAAAACATATTTCGTATTGGAACTAATCAACTTCTTAGCTTGGTTGGCACTTACTAGTGAGATCTTTGATTTACCTTAATGCGTGTTGATGATGTAGGAATTCCAATCCTTGATTAGTTGGTATGAGTTGGCTCTTTACATAAATATCCCATCCCTCATATACATGTAGGGGCTTACAAACACTACTCCACATACGTCAAGGGGTACTACATCCAATTCCACTTCATCAATAAAATCAACACTTACAAGAAATTTAATCTTACATTGTTTTGTTACCTTGATTTCTAGATATGTGTTTACCGTTCCTAATGGATATGGGCTAGGAGTGATCAAAAACCTCCAATCCAATCTTGTTGAACAGATCCATTGCTATGATATTAGATTGTGAATTAGAGTTGAACTGGGTGTTTATCTTGGTCTTCTTGACCTGGGTATTGATGCAGAAAAGTTTGGTCATGTTCTTCTCTTCCTCGTGATGAAATTTACTTAGATTAACCTCCTTATACACTAATATGTAGACAATATTCTCATATCAGAGCTAATTTCAACCTCATTGTTCGAATATGTGGCTAGAAGATTATTTTTCTTTGCATCCTTCTTGTGTTTCTTCAAGTTTAGATCTAGATGTAGTTTCTCGCAATTTTCCTCAATGTGAACATCAATATTACAATGGTTGCAATGGTTGTTGGGATCCTTGCACTGATTTGCAATGGATGTCTTATTCTTATCCTTTCCCCCTTTTCACTTCTTCTTCCCCTCCTTGGAAGCTTCTTGGTGTTCTTTCTGCTTGGTATTTCTTGGTTGTCCTTTCTTGTGGCCTATGTTTTCCATATATTGTTCCTATACACATGCCTCGCCCATTATCCTTGACTTGAAAAGAATCAATTTAATTCGTAGATGGTTATGAAAATCCCCTAGATTCTTGAGGAGTACATATGGGTTCTTGGTAGAGAAACCCAACATGATGGTCATCTTTATGAACTCGATGGTGTACTCCTATACACTATGTGATTGCTTTTATCTGAAGTAGTGCCACTGAATCCATTGGTCCTCTACATACTCTATAGGGTAGAATTGGGACTTGATGGGAGTTTTGAAGTCCTCCCATATAGTTACTAGTGGATCACCCTCCAACGTAAGTGTTTATGTATGGATTTCCCACCAGGTTAAAGCATGGCCCTCTAACTTCAATTTGGAAAATGATCTCTTTTAAACTTCATCCATATGGTGAATGCTAAATAAACTTCTAGTTGTTGCAACCAATGATTCAGTTTTAATGCATTGATCTCATATTGGTATGGCTTTATGTCCACTTTTGCTTCCATCTTGAATAAAAATTGTGAAGGGTT
Organism: Picea sitchensis; assembly: GCA_010110895.2. Lineage (NCBI taxonomy): Eukaryota > Viridiplantae > Streptophyta > Pinopsida > Pinales > Pinaceae > Picea > Picea sitchensis. The sequence goes on along the minus strand of SNQJ01S0045707.1, from coordinate 58,386 downwards.
TATGGTATTGGAACTTGGTGGTTGTGGAGCCTCATTATCTTCCTAATTCATAGATCTTGTTTCAGTGATGTTTGGATCCCCTTTCCTGGAAGGGGGGTGTGGGGGGGATTCCCCCCCCCCCCACATTTGTCACCAGGGGGTCCAGGGGGGGTGATGACATTCATTGGAGCCCCCCATGTTGGAGGTTTAGGGGCAGCACCGTCAAAGAGAAATTTTTAGGGAAATTTCCTTGTAAAACATTGTAATTTCATACTCAATCTGAACCGTTCATCATTAGGTAGCATATTTTACGGTAGAAGTTATGTTAGGGTTTTTTTCCCTAGAATGAAACCCTATTTATGTATGAGAGAATTGTATTGCATCTATGAATTAGAGTGAATATTTTATTTTGAGAGAGGAGATTGTGAGAAAAGAAGAGGAAGTTACAACAGGTGTGTTGTAGGTTGTATCCCTTCATTTGTTGGATAATAATAAAGGAAAGATTGGAAATTTCTTTAGTGGACATAGCCCATATTGGGTGAACCAAGTATATATGTGTATCTATTGTATTGTGTATCTTATGTGTTTTATTTCCGCATATTTTTTATATTATTGCTTTGTGATCCTCTTTTTTGTAACAATTGGTATCAGAGCGAAAGGTAACTCGCAGGAAAAGAGGGTTCTTGGTTCGAGTGGGAGAAATAGTGGAAGATGGAAAGTTTAGGGTCGAGAAATTTAACGGCCAAAACTACCAGTTATGGAAGATGAAAATGGAAGACTATCTATATCAAAAGGATCTTTTCCTACCATTGGATGGAAAATAAAAGTAATTGACTAGTATGAAGGAAGAAGAATTGGAGGTTCTTGAAAAAAAGGCACTAGGAACGATACAGTTGTTTCTAGAAGCGTCAGTGGCCTTCAACATTTCAAAAGAAAAGAAAATGGAGGATCTGATGAAGGCATTGAATAAACTATATGATAAACCTTCGGCCTCCAATAAGGTATTTCTAATGAAGCAATGATTTAATATGAATATGTCAGAAGGTGGGTTTGTTGATGATCATTTAAATGAATTTAATATGGTTACTAATCAGCTTAGTTATGTAGGAGTGAAATTTGATGATGAGGTTAGGGATATTCTAATCTTGTGCACATTTTCAGAAAGCTAGAATAGCTTGTTCGTGGTTGTAAGTAACTCTATCTCTGGTTCAAACACTCTGAAATTTGATGATGTTATTGATGTTATCCTTAGCAGGGAAATGCGATGAAAAAGCACAGGTGAGACATTGGGTAATGCGTTGATCATGGAAAAAATGGGAAGACAAAGGGAAAGATGAAATATCTCAAGGAACCATGGAAATTCTAAGAAGGGCGGATCCAAATCTAGACTAGCAAAGATTGAGTGCTAGAATTATGGGAAGAAGGGACATATGAAGAAAGACTGCAAATCTCTAAAGAAATAAGGAGATGGACAACATGATAAAAATCAGGAAGAAAATGTAGCAGGTGATATGTTACAAGATGATTTGATTCTTTCTTTAGATAATATTATTGATTCTTGGGTATTATATTCAAGGGTTTCATTTCATGCCACACACCATAAGAAATATTTTCAAGGTTATGTTCAAGGTTAATTTGGACAGGTTTATTTGGGTGATGATGAAGCATGTAAAATTATTGGAATGGGTAAGGTACAAATAAAGTTAAAGAATGGAAACCAATGGTCGCTGAAAGAGGTGAGACATGTTCCATATTTGAGAAGAAATATAATTTCAACAGGGTAGTTTGGAACTGAAGGTTGTATATCTACATTTACAAAAAAGGTGTGGAGGTTCACTAAAGGATCACTAGTAATAGAAAAGGGACAAAAGGTAGGTACATTGTATTTATGTATTGGCAATGTTGAATCTTCTATCTCTTTAGCTTCTACAAGATTGGATACAACATTATGGCATCATAGTCTTGGACACATGAGTGAAAGAAAATAGAACAAATATTGAGGCAAAATACAAGTATACATTTATTGGATACGGTGTTAATGATTTTGGTTAAATCTCTTATGGGATTATGAAAATCACAAAATCATTAGGAGTAGATATGAGGTATTCAATGAAAATTTCATGTACAAAGATCAATTGCATGGAAGGAAACAGAAAAAGGAAAACCCAAAATACACAGTGTTTGATGAAATCAAAGAAAATGAAATTCAAAAGGTACCAGAAAATCAAAATGCACAACAACAGGAGCAGCAGGTACCTCAAACTCCTTCAAGTGTTGTTAGAATATATACCAGGTTAAGTAGACCCCATGAGAAATACTCTCATTCATTGTATTATTTATTGTTGATTGATTTTGATGAACCAAAAATTTATGAAGAGGGAATGCAAGTAGACATTGAAAATAAGTGTGAGCAAGGAATGAAAGAGGAAATGGACTCCTTGGTAAATAACTAGACTTGGGACTTGGTTTAGTTGCCTGCAAGAAAAAAAGCATTGTAGAATAAATGAGTTTACGGGTTGAAAGAAGAAGATGGAGGAAAGAAGTGGCACAAGGACATACTTGTTGTAAATGGGCTTGCACAAAAGAAAGGTATATATTTTGATGAAATATTTTCTCGTGTTGTTAAAATGACTTCAATTAGGACTATTTTAAGTCTTGTGGCAGTAGAAGATTTTCATCTTGAACAGTTAGATGTAAACAAAATCTTTCTCCATGGAGATTTGGAGGAACATATTTATATGCAGTAGCCATAGGGGTATGAGGTCAAAGGGAAGGAGAATTTGGTATGCAAGTTGAAGAAGAGATTGTATGGCCTAAATAAATCTCCAAGGTTGTGGTATTTGAAGTTTGACAGGTTTATGACAGAACAAGGTTATAATAGATGTCATTATGATTACTATGTTTATTTTAAGAGGTTAGAAAATGGAAGTTGTATTATCTTGCTATTGTATGTAGATGACATGCTTGTTGTAGGGTCTAACATGCAGGATATAAATGTTCTCAAAAGAAAAATAGTTAATTCATTTGCGATGAAGGATTTGGGTGTTGTAAAGAAAATCCTTGGTATGAGAATATCAAGAGACAAGAAAAATCACAAATTGATATTCTCTCAGGGTGAGTACATAGAGAAGGTGTTGGGGAGTTTTAGAATGCAGAATGAAAAACCAGTTAGCACACCTTTAACCATCCATTTCAAATTAAACAAGGAAATGTGTCCCAAGAAACAAGAGCAGATAGAATACATGTCCAGGGTCCCTTATTCATCAGTAGTTGGCAGCTTGATGTATGCTATGGTGTGCACAAGACTAGATATTGAACATGCAATGGGAGTTGTGAGCAGGTATATGAAAAATACAGGTGAATAAAATTGGGAGGCAATCAAGTGGATTCTCAAGTATTTGAGAGGTACTACTACTCATGCATTATGTTTTGGAGGTTCAAACATTTTTCTATAGGGATATGTTGATTCATATATGGCAGGTGATCAACATAGCAGAAGGAGCACCAAAGAGTATGTTTTTACTATAGGTGGAACAATAGTAAGTTATATTTCGAAATTGCAAAAGGTTGTTGCACTTTCAACAACGAAATCAGAGTATGTTGTTGCTACAGACGATAGTAAAGAGATGGTTTGGTTACAGAGGTTTATGGAGGAATTATGAAAGCAGTAGGAGAAAAGAAGGTTGTATTGTAACATCCAAAGTGTCATTCATATTGCAAATAAATCAACCTTCAATTCTAAGACTAAACATATACAGATCATGTACCATTTCATACAATCCATTTTGGAAGATGGACAATTTAAGTTGGAAAAGATACATACTAGCTAAAATCTTGCAGGCATGTTAACAAAGGTAGTAATCAGGGAGAAAATGAGTTCCTGCTCAGTTTCAGTTGGCCTTCAAGCATGAAGGTGAAGATGAGAAAATTTATTGATCCAAGGTGGATCATAGTCCAACATGTACAAGAGAAGTGGAGTTGTTGTGATCAGTCTCCAAGTGGGATATTTTTTGTTGTGGAGCTTGATTATATTCTTGATTCAGAGGTCTTGCTTTAGTCATGCTTGGATCCCATTTCTTTATGGGGGGAGTGGGGGGAATTCCCCCCCCCCACATATGTCATTAGGGGTTCTAGGGGGGCAAAAACATTCAATGGAGCCCCCTATGGTGGGGGTTCAGGGGTAGCGCCCCCAAATAGAAATTTTTGGGAAAATTGCATTGTAAAATATTGTAATTTCATAGTCAATCTGAACCATTCATCATTAGGTTACATATCTGATGGTAGAAGTTATGTTAGGGTTTTTTTCCCTAGAAGGAAACCCTCTTTTATGTATGATATAATTGTATTGCGGCTATGTATGAGAGTGAATATTGTATTCTGAGAGAGGAGACTGTGAGAAAAGAAGAGAAAGTTACAACAGGTGTCTTGTAGGTTGTATCCCTTCATTTGTTGGATAATAATAAAGGAAGGACTGGAAATTTCTCCGGTGGACATAACTCATATTGGGTGAACCACGTATATATTTTTCTTTATTGTATTGTGTATATTATGTGTTTTATTTATGCATATTTTTTATATTATTTCTTTGGGATCCTCTTTTTTCTAACATTTGGCTTCTCTTTCTTGAATTCTTTCCATGACTCCTTTGTTGGATCTTCGTTATCCCCCAGTTTCTCATCTGATCCAATCTCTTAATTTGAACCTCCAACTTCTCTAAATGGTTCAATATTTCTTATTATATTCGTCATGAGGAGGGACATATTGCAAGAAATGTCAGTGACTTTATCTTTCAGCCTCACAAATCTCTCCTCTATTGGATCTCAAGGGTTGTTATGAACAGACTCATTGACCATGGATAAGGTTCTGTGACTTTATTCTTAAACCAAACCTTTGATCCTTGCAACTTCCCACAAATACCCCAAAGAAACCTACTTTGATACCAATATGATCTGCAAACCATCGTGGATACTCCATTGGACTATTCATCACAACATATATAATAGAATACTGAAATGTTTGTTGTGAAGGTTAATTTGATCCAAGTGGATATCGGTGGCCACCCACCTATTCCACTGGCTTGAAAAAAAAATTAAACCTTGGCAGTTTTTTAGGTCCCAAACTTTTGGGACCGTTTTGAGGCCCTAAACGACGTTTTTGGGGATTTCGAGCTCAAAATATTTCGTTAGGAACTAGTGTGGTCCATTCGTAATGTGTTCTTCTCAGCTATACATTTCCAACAGTGTATCGATCTCCCCAAATGGAGATCATATACAAAATTTACACCCATGGGAAGTTGATGTATCAACTACCCGGCCCCATCGGGGCCCACAAACCTTTTGGATTTTCATCTTCCGGGGTTAGGGTTTTGTATTTTCCTTATGTTAAAAAGGCCTTTGGAACCTCATTGTAAAAATCATATTCTTTTGAATGAGATTATCCATCACATATCTTCTCAGATATAAGCTGCCACCATTCTAGCGAGTTCATTCACTCTATATTTTACAGTTTTGTACATTTCGCTCATTAATAGAAATGGTGTATTATTGTATCTTTTTGTTTATTGTTATATCTCTGATATGTCTTTGTTATATTATTGGATATATAATATATCCCTATACATTTATTTATTATATCTTCGCTCTCATTTCATGCCAAAAATTGTTGATTTTTTGGGTTGGTTGTCATTGATGTCAACCCTTGAAGAAAGTTCAGTAGCAAATTCCGATAGCACAAAGGTTTGGGTAATGGACCCAAGTTTGTTTGATGGATAATTGTATGATTTTTGATATATTTACAGGAAATAATATTCTAGATGGATAATACATGTCATTCCATTTCCAGTGGTATGTGGAACGTCACATAACTCATCATGGTTAGAGATTTATGGCCATGTGAAGTTGGAGAACCCTCATGAGTCATCTAGAAGCCCCAAAAGGTCAAAGTAGTCAAAGTGGTTGCAAAGAAGAAATTATTTAAATAATAAAGTGAAGTGATGAGTGTACTATAATTCAAATTGAATACAAAATAAATTATTTAAATAATAAAGTTAATGGAGAAATTACTAAGTGGACAAGTGGTTAGAAGTGGGTTAGCCCTAAAATAAGGAAAGTGGGTTAAGATGGTTATAAGGTAATTTAAATAATAAAGTGAAGTGATGAGTATACTATAAGTCAGAGTGGATACAAAATAAATTATTTAAATAATAAAGTTAATGAAGAAATTACTAAGTGGACACATGGTTAGAAGTGGGTTAGCCCTAAAATAAGGAAAGTGGGTTAAGATGGTTAAAAGGTAACCCCTTGAGGAAGCTACATGAAAGTATAAATAAGAGGCAAGGCTCTCTAATTTTAATCACACTTGAGAATATTGAATATCTACAAGTTACTACGGTAACCAAAGGATATCTAAGCTGAATTTCAGAGGGAAGGTGAAGTAAAGAAGGCTGAAAATCAAGGGAGAATAAATTCTTTTGATGATGCTTTATAAGGTATGTTATTTACAGGGAATCTCACCTTTTTCGCAATAACGTTTTAATGATTCAGACCGTGAAATTGGGAGGCAGATGATAAAACATATCCAAGTAGTTGTTATAAAAAATTCATCTTGTGGGTCGTTGTATTTTTGGAATTACACTCAGTGGAAAATAGGGTTTGTGGCTAGTCCTGAAACTAGTCTAAAACAGGTGTTTCGGGTAAAAATGTCATAACTTCTTCATAACAAATCCAAATCCAGTAAGACAAAATGTATTGGTTAGAATAAAGTCTATAGTATTCTGTGTACAATTTTCAGATCGATACAAAAAATATTCCGTGCAGGGAACGCTCTACAAGTTTGCTCTCTAAAATAAGCTAGAATTCAACAAGGTATGCCATTTTTGCTATAACTTATTTTCTGAGAGGTTCCAAGTAGTGAAATCTGGAGGAATTGCATAAAAGACACTGAAGAACATTTTGTACCATTTTCTTATCTTTATTCATTACAGGTACATAGTTATGATTATTGCAAGTTAGGGTTTTTTACTAATCCAAAATTAGTCATGTGAGACTAAAGTAAAGTTTGATGAAAATGATAGTCTCTTGTTAAAGTTAAGGAAGGTTTGCATGTATGTGATCATATACACTAGGTATGTTACAGAGTCACAAATCAGATTTGGATGATTAAATTGATGAGGGATTTTGGTTCAGTTACATGTTGGGTACATGGTTGAGACAAGTAGTTGATGAGTTGGCACATACATGAGGTGTATAGTTGATGATGTTGGTACATCTTGATGAGTCATAGTTGATGCATGATTGGTACATACTTGGTACATGGTTGGAGGTACTTTTAAGTAGTATTTTTGACACATGGTTTATGGATGATGTAGCATACTTGTCTTGGTATATTATTAGAAGAACATATTGATATCGGTGATGATTATGAGTTGTTGTGTTATGCTTGGTTGATGCACATATTTGAGAGTTGTCTTGGTGATTTATCTTGGGGAGTAGATCTGATTTGGTTGATAAGGTTGATGAGATAAGTTGATGTGATAGGTTGTTTTGAAAGTTATTTGTATAGGTTTTGTGAATGGTTGATGCACTTGTTCATGGTACAGGTTGAGGTATAGGTTGGTGCATGGTTGATGCACTTGTTTATGGTACGGGTTGATTATAGGTTGTTTGGTACAGGTTGGTGCATGGTTGATGCATTTTTTTATGGTACAGGTTG
>SNQJ01S0045707.1:36634-48875 GCA_010110895.2 Picea sitchensis | reverse complement strand
AATTATATGGTTTTCTCCCACTTTGGATTTCCACGTAAAAACACCAATGTACTATGTATGTGTATGATTGATCATTTGTTCATTGTTTATTTACTCTGCAACTATTGGATGATAATTCTGCATTGATTTAACACTTGCATTTTATGGTTAAAAAGGATTACATTTTTCTTTTACTGATTCACCCCCCCCTCTTAGTAATCCAACAAAAATAATCTGGATCAGTGGTATCAGAGCAGGCTGCTCTTGATTGGTTTTCAGTGCATGTCCCCGACGAGGTCTGAGTATAGAAAGTTGGGTCTCGAGCTTTTTTTTCTTGAGTAAAATCACTCCCTCATGCCCAAGAAACCCTCCATCACAAAATAAAATAAAAACAATGGAGTAGAATATTCTATTAATATGTTGCTTGAGCAATCTCTCACGCAACAAAGGGATGAAATGATGGAGAATTTTTCCCACATACTTCAACGCCTATCGATAACAGTAGGCACATCTTCATCAAGAGGCCACTTTGGAGGCACCTCTCCTTTCAAGGTACAATTCAATTTTTATATTCCCGTATTTGAAGGTCAGATAGATGCAGATGCCCTAGAAAAATAGTTAAATCTTCTAGAAGGTTACTTCTTTGTTCACAATTTTTTCGGCAGCGAAAAAGACCACCTTCGCACTCCTTAAGGATATCCCCCATGTCAAACATTGGTGGGAAAAATACTGGGAGAAAAGATCCACATAGGAGTCTGGAATATATGGGGTCGATCCCACTTCAATTTTTTTTGTGGATGTAGTCAAGGAACAATATTACCCTGCTAGTAACTATGACGACCATTACATGAGATGGATCGCACTGCAGCAAGAGAGGGGACAAATATTGTCAGAGTTCATAAATACTTTACATACCTTACGCACCAATCTGGGTATCAAATACTCTGAGCAAAATCTGGTTCTGAAATAACTCGAAGCTCTCCATCAGTACATCCAAACCAAAATGGATTTTCTGGACATCTCATCACTTGGAGTTGCCTATCAATATGTTGTCAAAATCGAGCAGAACCTTAGGCACCAAAACAAACATGAGTTCGGGTTTGTAAATCCACAACAACCAAAGTATGATAAAGACGACCCTAACAAATAGCCTCCTGAAAACCATTCCAAGCCACAGGAAAAGAAGGGTAAGGGAAAGGTGAAGAATGACACTGAAAAGTGGTGTGATTTCCACAAAAACCCCTGACACAACACCTATGTATGTCGCTCAAAATAGCCATTGGTGGTTGAGATCAAAGAGAAAGATTTGAACCCAAATTCAGAATCTAATTCAAAAAATAATGGAAGGATATAGATCATCGACGCAGATCCCACTTCCACCGTTGCAACCACAATAATTCAACCAGAAGAACTAGCAGATCCTGAAGAGGGAGAGCACCTCTTCCATTCACAGATGTGGGTGAAGGGGACCCCAATGCATTTTATTGTGGATAGTGGAAGCTAGAAGAAACTCATCTCAACAGAGGTTGTTAAACATTTGGTATTTTCAACAGCTCCACAGCCACAGCCATACAACATCAAATGGCTTCACCAGGGACAAGATCTCTATGTCAGCCAGTAGTGTTGCATATCCTACGACATCAAGCCCTTCAAGGATGAGGTATTGTGTGATGTTTCCCATATGGATCTCTGTGATTTCTTTTGGTCCAACCATATATCTGGAAATTTCATGGTGTTTATGATTATCAACCCCGTAGTTTCATTGTTACTATGGGGGGTCATCTAGAGGTAGTTTTGACTATTGTACCACCAAAACAATGTCACAAGGTAATCTCTCATACTGCAAAATTCAACCTCTTCATAGTCTATTCAAAATCTGAACAAAAGGAAACTGCAACCAATGCATCCTTGGCCCAAGACCTTTCTATCCAACTAAAGCATATTGAAGAAGAGAAAGAAGATATTGTTTCTTCACCTACGACGGTTCCTACACATTGCCCATTCAAGCCAAGATATAATAGGTTGGTTGAACAGATTCAACCCAACCCACAACAAGTTCATGAAAACCTTCCACGAAAAAAATAGCACAACTACTCCAGCAAGGTGATCCATATGGATTTCGGTGGCCTCCCACCTATTCCAACTAGCTCATTTTGGCAGTTTTCCAGTTCGACGGTTTTTTCCTAGTTTTCGAGTCCTTGACTTTCCAGGTCGTTTCCCATATGGATGTCTGTGATTTATTTTGGTCCAACCATATATCTGGAAATGTCATGGTGTTTATGATTATCAACCCCGTAGTTTCATTGTTACTATGGGGGGTCATCTAGAGGTATTTTTGACTATTGTACCACCAAAACAATGTCACAAGGTAATCTCTCATACTGCAAAATTCAACCTCTTCATAGTCTATTCAAAATCTGAACAAAAGGAAATTGCAACCAATGCATCCTTGGCCCAAGACCTTTCTATCCAACTAAAGAATATTGAATAAGAGAAAGAAGATATTGTTTCTTCACCTACGACGGTTCCTACACATTGCCCATTCAAGCCAAGATATAATAGGTTGGTTGAATAGATTCAACCCAACCAACAACAAGTTCATGAAAACATTCCATGAAAAAAATAGCACAACTACTCCAGCAAGGTGATCCATATGGATTTCGGTGGCCTCCCACCTACTCCAACTAGCTCATTTTGGCAGTTTTCCAGTTCGACGGTTTTTTCCTAGTTTTCGGGTCCTTGACTTTCCAGGTCGTTTCGAGGCCCTAAAAAACGTTTTTAGGGTTCGCCACATCCAACATGTGCTAATATCGCTACAGGAAACATGTGTATTCCTCGAATAGACCTTTCCAACGGGCTATCGTGCGCCTAAAATGGAGATCGTATGAAAAATTTACGACCCCGGGAAGTTGATGTACTAACTTACCCAAACGGAGCCCACATGACTTTTGGTGCTTCATCTCCTAGGGTTAGGTTTTTGGATGTCTAGGGTTTTTTACATTCTTATTTATTGTAAAAATTCCTTTAGAGCCTCATTGTAATCATCTTCTTGCGAATGAGCACAACCATCACATCTCTTCTCAGAGATAAGTTGCCACCATTCTAGCAAGATTGTTTTTTGCTACATTTTACAGTTTCAACTTATTTCCTTATTGAATAGAAAGAAGTTTTACTATATATTTTTTATTCTGTGTTAAGCATATTTTGGATAAAAATATGTATCTATTTCGTTATGCTTATAAAATCTGGATCAGTGGTATCAGATCGGTCTACTCCTTATCGTTCTTAATGCATGTCCCCAACGAGGCTAGGGTACAAAGAATTGGGTCTCTGGCTTGTTTCTCTTGAGGAAAAAACCTCTCGCATGCCCAACCGACCTCTCATGGTAGGATAAAAGAAAGACAATGGGACAGGAGATCCCTTCAAAAAATTTCTCGAGGAATCCCTCACGCAACAGAGGAATGAAATGATGGATAGTTTTGCGCAAATCCTTTGGCAACTACCAACAGGCAACGCATCTTCCTCAAATGGAGGCGTCGCCACCTTCAAGGTACAAATCAACTTTAATATTCCTATATTTGAAGGTCAGATAGATGCAGATGTTGTAGAAAAATGGTTGAATCTGCTATAAGGGTATTTCTCTATCCATAACTTCTCGAATAGAGAAAATATTACTTTTGTGCTCCTCAAAGTCGTTCACCATTTCAAATATTGGTGGGAAATTTTTTGTGAGCAGAAGGAAACAGAGGAACCCTCATTATTTATAGTCATGATCACATGGGAGTCCTTTAGATATGATATTAAGGAACAATACTACCTTGTTGGAAGTTATGATGACCTGTATACAAAATGGACCAAACTGCGTCAGGAAAGAGACCAGGCAGTGCCCGAGTTCACAAATATCTTCCATACCTTGAGCCCCAAGTTGGGTATCAAATATTCTAAGCGACATCTAGTGCTAAAGTATCGCGACGGTATGCATATATACATCCAGGTCGAAATGGATTTTCTAGAAATCTCATCCTTGGGCATGGCCTACCGATATGTCGTCAAAATCGGGAAGAAGCTCAAACAAAAGAAGCGACAATTTGGTCTTGGGAACCCCTCACAAAAACTTCCAGGAAAGGGTGTCCCCAACCCACAGAAAAAAGGACAGATCAAAGACAAACCACCTCAGGACAACTAGTACAGGCCACAAGAAAACAAGGACATCAGAAAGACAAAGAAAGATATCAGGAAATGGTGTGACTTCCTAAGAGCCCCTCGCATAACACTGTTGATTGTCGCTCAAATAAGTCATTGGTGGCTAAGGTGAAAGAATATGAATCAGATGTGGGTTCTGACTCTAAGTCATAAACAGAAAGGGGGAGACAGATCATTAACACATAACCTAGTGCTACAGTTTCTACCACCAAGCTCCAGCCTAATGAACCAGACGAGAGAGAGGAAGGCGAGCACATTTTTAATTCATGGAAGTGGGTGAAGGGTACCCTGTTGCACTTCATTGTTGATAGCGGTAGCCAAAATAACCTCATCTCAGTAGAGGTTGTCAAGTGACTCATCCTGCCAACAACGTCGCACCCACATCTCTACACCATCGGATGGCTCTACTAAGGAAGAGACAATCGCATCAGCCAAGAATTGTGCCTGTCATATGGCATCAATCCCTTAAAAGATGAGGTATTGTGTGATGTTTCCCCTCTTGAAGTTTGTAATTTTCTTTTGGGCCAACCATATTTATGGAAATTTCATGATGTATATGAGTCTAGGCCTTGCAGTTTTGTTATTACTTTGAACAAGAAATTGTACAGGATACCGGAGGAAGTCCCACCTAGTGTTATTTCCTTGATCTCTACCAATCAATGCAGGAAGGTCATCTCTCAGATGGGGAAGTTGTCTTCTTCGTGATTCACTCTCAGAATGAGAAAACAATTGCAGCCACATCCAGGGTCTTTGTGGTCGACCTCTCCACACAGCAGAAGAAAGTGGATAAGGTCTGGGAATCATACTCAGACATCTTCTCCTCACCTACCGAAGTACCTTTTCACTGTCAGGTCAAGCACCCCATTGATCTGACCCCTAGCGCACCACTACCCAATGGGTCAATCTACCGTCGCTCTCTGTTAGAGAATGAGGATATCAAGTGGTAGATCTAAAAACTGCTCCACAAGGGGAACATCCATCCCATCTCATCACCTTGTGGGAGCCCAATCATGATGGTATAGAAGAAATATGGAACTTGACAACTTTACATTGATTACCAATCTCTAAAAAAAATCACAGTCATAAATTGGTACACGATTCCCCGAATCAATGACCTCCTTGATTAGCTCACTGGGGAAAAATACTTAAGTAAGATTGATCTGAAGTCTATCTACCACCAGGTCTCGATAAAACAGGCATATGTATGGAAGACCGCCTTCAAGTCAAAGGAAGGTATTTTCGAATGGTTGGTCATGCCCTTTGGCTTGATAAATGCTCTAGCCACTTTCATGAGGATGGTGGACAATATCCTATGACCATTCACCAATAATTTTGTAGTGGTGTATTTGGATGACATTCTCATCTACAACAAGACTTGGGAAGAACACTTGCATCATATTCAGCAGGTTCTGCACACCCTGTGGCAGCACAAGCTATGCGCCAACTTGGAAAAATGATTCTTTGGCATGGACGAGGTCCATTACCTGGGCTACATCGTTGATCAGTATGGTGTACATGTAGACCAGCCAAGATCCAAGTCATCTATGCCTGGCCAACCCCAACCACACTCACTGAGCTTTGGATCTTCTTGGGTGATCTAAAAATTTGGTGAGAATCTTCTTACAACCAAATCTTCAAAAACAAGATCTTTTACTGACGCAATTGCATGTGAATAAGGGAAATTTGATTAATTAACCATGCTTCATTAAGGAAATAATCACATAAAATTATCAAAATTGTTGTGTATGTTTATAAATAAAAACTCTACTTAACCAAGTGAGAATGCATCAAAATTACACATACAATATTGACAACAATATGATAACAGAGTTCACCATACCCCTTGGCTATGTCTCTAGATTCATGAATTCCATGAATCTGCTTTATTTATTTTTCTTCAAAAGGGTTGAATAAACAATCCTACAACTTGTTTCTCCTTTACAGAGACACCCTCTGAATCAATAAGCTTTCCATAAGCTCTTTCCTTTCTCCCTCTCCTTGACCCCCAAGAAGGGTTTATATAACATCTCCATCTCAACCACATCAAGATTTTCATGGAGATAATATCTCTCAGGATCCCCTAAATTAGGATCTTGGCATATCTCAAGGGATTGGTTTGAGAATATCTCTCAACCATCCATGAAGATCTCAACTCTCCTTAGGACTCTCCTTAAGACTAGGGATTGAAAGACAACATGGATTTTCACCAAATAATCCCTTTTAAATAATGAAAAATACATAATTATGAGAACCCTGTCTCATGTATTAAACATTTTACAAATTCCATTTTGCCCCTAAATATAAACAAGACATATATATAGTATGTGAAGTCCAATTGACTTCATTCGAAATGCATCAGAAAGCTCAGTATGAGATCTTTGTTGATTAGACAATGTTCGTAGTATTTTGAAACCGACAAAAAATGTCTCGACTGTGAAGATCCTCCTAGATCACACCTCCCCACAGAGAAAAACTTTTGGACCTCCAAAAGTATCAACTTTGACATGATATCCATCATCAACTGCATGCAAATGTCTTCATTCCTTGTACTTCAGAATCAGAATGTAACTCAAACACTTGCAATTGTTTCCAAGCAAATGTTCTGAAAGGCACATTCCCTGTCTCCTTCACCTATTTTTCTTCGGACATGAAATGTCGAAGCCCACATCTTCTTAAATTTGCAACTTGTAATTGATGATACCTGCACTTTAATCGTTGGAGTATTCTTACCTTCCAAGAGTTTATTACTACACTCTTAGTCAAGTTTACAATGAATCTCCAAAACGTCGTAGGCAAATCGCCTCAACCCATTGTTTTACATCATGATTACCAAAGAATCTAATAAAGAATTAAGGCGCAACAATAACGCCTCTCACTCTCCTCACTCAAGAGTATCTAAACAACCATTACAATTCTTCATAACCTTTTTACATGATGACTTCATACTTACATCAAGATCTTTACATGGCCAATACATCAAAATTCAAAGGCAATTCTCATTCCAAATTGATGCATAAAAGGGAAACAATACTATGGTCATATGTGCCAACATCCGTGCATCCAATGTCCAACTCCTTTAAAGTTCATATATCAAACTTTAAGCATAGGCAAAATTCCCCTTGATTTCCTTTGATCCATCATATGGAAACTATGGGCTATATAATGAAGGTGTATGTATTCATTTACTTTGGCTTCTCCTTGGACAAAGAAAAATCGATATATGGCTTATGGAAAAAGTCGATATATTTACTTTGGTATATGGATTTGGAGACTTGGGATTGTTGTTAAAAACATCGGAGCCATAGCTCAAAATATTTTCCTGTAACATAAAAATTATGGCCAGCATGATCATTGGCAATGCTCAACAAGACAAGACGGGCAATCAAGCCACAAAATGTTGAAATCTTGGCCATTGTTTAGATACCCACCATGCCACCCGAAAGAAGAAACAAGATCAGAATATGGGAAATCCATGACAGCGCCAATAAAAAAATGCAATCTCTCTCTCACTATCGGCGAGGCAGAGTAGGGTAACCATGAAACTGCCAATCTATAGAAGCACCTAGAACCCAACAACATTGACCAGGGGAATTGAACTGTGGTCTCTCCAAACCAATCAAAGTCACAATGGAGAAATATGAAACAACAGCTAGCGTTGATTGACCAAAAGTGGTAGTGCTTCCAAAACCAAAGGAAGTATTACTTCAAACGCCAAAATCTGGAGATATCATTGTCCTTGAAATCATCCACCTTGGGCCACAAAACTCATATCCAGGCAGTTAACGGTGCCAAAATTCTCATTTGAAAAAGATAAAATCGATATAATAATCCACTTGAACATAGTCTTGTTGCACACAATGCATCTCAGATCCACATACTTCTTCTTCTTCTACTCTCCAAGCCCCAACAGCCAGCTCTGTTGAGTCTCATCTAGTTGCCTGGAAAGAGAGGATTTGTCAAAGTCCTGCAGGTTCCTGCTCCTTTCATTGTATATGGTTGAGTCGACATTGATCTCCAGGGATCCTTGTTGGAATAGGGGCATACCCAGGGTTCAACGCTTCACAATGCACCAATAAAACCCTAACTACTGGCCCTTTCGGTAACACCTGCAAAGCAGATGAAGTCTCACCCGAGGTAGAGGCAGGGGGGGTTGTAGGACTCATGTGTCTACAACCAATATGGAACACAGATCTGTGATTACAACACTTAGCAGAGCACTTAGACAACAATATGCATTAGTTCATGAGTCTCATTCTCATTACAGATTAAACCCTTATTACAGATCATTGCATTAATAATAAAGATCAAGCACTTTCAATCACTTAGAACATAGAATTAGCTGGGATATAACATTCATTTATCTTTAATACCATTAATCACTAAGAAAAAATCATCATATGCATTCATCGTACATTATAACAACAACACTAAGCAAATAAACAGCATAATCTGCATCACACAAAGCACATCAAGACACAGGATATACATGATTCACCCCAGTGTGAGGCTACGTCCACCAAATTATTCTTCTTCTTTATTAGTCTTCAATCATCCTACATTCAGTTGCTCCTGTGCACAAAGACACATAGCCAAACTCCATAGAGTACATGAGATTTATGCACCAGATCCTCCTTCCCAAAATCAGGTCAAGGCACAGAGCCTCACGTCACACAGTTTGTTTTCGCAAAGCAAATTACAACCTCTTGCACTAAGCCAACATTAACACTTACAACATATTGTGCACATAGCCAAACTCAACACCACCTTCTTACATCGCTTAGCTACTTATTTATACATTTACAAAAAGGCCTAATCATGGGTAAACCCATGGGCCGATATACCATAACATGTTACATAAACCCTATTAAACCCTTTGTTGGGTTCTCAAGCCCGCAAAATGAGTGAGATCCCACGATCTCAGCTCCACCTGGGCGCTCCATCTTCGACCAGCCTGTCGAAGTCCCAAAAGTGGTCAAACATGACCAATGTTTCCTCAAAACTTGGTCAAGGGCCAACAGGCCCCCAACACTCACCTATGACTTGTCCCGAGTCACTCATATTTGGGTAACGGTGATTCAAAGTCCTCGAGCTTAGCTTGAGTTGCCTCGATTTGCCACTTTGCCAAAGCCTCCTGCTCGGAAAAATCCTGAATCACTTTCTCTTTAACAGGCCCTTCCATGTGTTGTTACACTATCACAAACACTTGGTCTAGTTGTGAGCCTTGTCCTTTAATCTCTTCAAAAATCGTGGAGGTCGCATCCTACACCAATTGTAGTCTCTATTTAACTTCCATGACTCTACTCTAGATGGTATTAATCTGTTGTTGGACTATGCGCTTCTCTTATGATCTCTTCATTCGCTCGACCGTAGTGAGTAGCTTCATCTGCTCCTACACGGTGGATCCCTACTGTTGCACCTCATGGAGTTGTGCTTCCATTTTCCTCAGCTTCGGATCTTATGTGAGGCATTCATAGGTTTTCACACTTTGATCACTCAACTGCTTACATTCTAAGGTGAGGACCTTGATCCATCCAACTGTGCTCTTAGAGGATTCCTCCCTTTAGTCACACACTTCTTGCGGAGTGCTCGGCACTGCTTGAAGATACAACTCTGTTACCCGTTCTTGAAGCTACTGAATGGCCTCAGCGAGCTTCCCCACTTGCATATCGACTGACTCAGGTTCCTCCTATGCCAAGCTCGGCACAAAGCAAAGTGATTTAGTTACCGCTTCTTCGACCGCAATCTTCTCTGCGAGTAGTTGGTCTTTTTCTTTCTGTATAATCACATTGTTCTCCCCGAACATCGCCCGAATTTCATCTTTCTCCTTCTAATAGGTGGTTACACAGAACTGCGCAACTCGTAGTTTCTCTAAGACCTCCTCCTTTTCTTGCTTCAATATTTTTGTAGCCCGTTCCTTTTCTTCTTGGACTCGCTGAAGTCAAGCCTCTGTTGCATCTACTAGTCTTCGTAATTGGGCAGGCTCATCCCCCAATTCTGCAATCTTCGATGAAGAAGGCATAGTAGGTACTACGCGACTCAAATGGATGGCTTGTTGTATCTCCTTCATCTCTTTCTTGATTCTTTCATACAGCATCTCTTGCTTTGCTCCATTTCACTGCAATATATCCTCTGAAGCATCCTCCACATCTGCGATGATTATATCGATGTCATCCACTATGAGTGTGGTCTTCATCTTGGGATTACTGGTGCATGTTTTCTTTCTCAGTAGGGGGGTCCTTCGGCGATGTAGCTTCACCTTCTTCTTGCATTTATCCATCATCCCTTCCTCCTTGTCCATTGCCTTGGTCTTCTCCTCCTCCTTCTGGAGATCTAGATTCATATTTTGTAGAGGTGTTTTCCTCCTCATCAATTTCTTGGACTTCTACCTTTTTCTTCTTTTTCTTCGCACTGCTCTGCCCGACATGCTCGACCCGGGTGACCAAGGGACTTCCTATGATGTTTGCGTCGGAGAGCTCTGCATATTCAACCGGTACAAGGAACTTTGTCATCCATTCTTTGGTGATCTCCTACACATCTTCGTTGGTCATCTTATAATATGACTACAACTCCTCTTTGCTTTCATCCCTACGCGCAATGATATAGATAAAGTGTCGATCTACATGGAACTTCACTAGTGGTCTGTAATGGTGCAATGTGTTTGGTGTCATGCATGGAAATGCCTCAATAGCTCGCTTCAGCTGCTGGTAGTAGGCATTGAACACAATGTTTGACTGCCACTACTTCGACATATCATTTGTATACCACAAGGTGGAGAACCTCGCGGCCAACAGATCTGATGGCTCAACTTCTGGAAATGACGCTCCTTCCGGCATCTTCCAAGCGACAAATGCGATTAATACAAGTAACCAACTGAAATAGAATTCATACCCCTAATCCTGTGCTTCACGACAGTCTTTCTCGATCTCTTTGACAAGGTAACTCACCCAGTTCATTTGCATAACCTCTATGCACTTCCCAGCGAGGTCCACTACGAACCTAGTAACCTATGTCAAATGGTTCTTTCTGACGATCTTTCCAGCTATAAGTTGGAAATCGAGGTGCACTACTCCATCTTGGATAGAGGCTACCTTGTAGCCTTGCTTTCATTTTTCTACATCGCCATAATCCTCCTTTATGCATTGTGTCAGGGAGCGATCTAAAGCCTTCCCTAAGTAGAACTACTAAGGTTTGGGACCCTGCATGCTCAGTCCTGTAATCAAGTGGATCAATGTCGGATCCACAGTAACGTGCCTGTCGAGCCACATATATCCTCCATGCTAGCACAACAAGAGGAGTTTAACTCAAGCGTTAACCTCCTGATGTCTACCGAAGTGAGGGATCTTCATTACGTTCAATATCGTTGACTATGCGACCTCCTTAATCCATGTCTGGGAGACTATGTGCGGCTTCTTCTCAATTGTCTTCATCAAATACCTATGGGGCACGATCATGGCATAGTTATTTATGTCGTCGAGATTAAATTCATTGTTCTTCAAGGCTGGGATATTTCCTAATTGGGGTCCAACTATGTGTATCCCCTTCGGGATGTACGCAGTGATCAACGTATACTCAAAATCACATGGGATTTTGTCGTGATTAACCGTGCCAGCCAAAGGCGGTATGTAATCTGGCAAGATCGACGGGATCTACTTCGCGTTAGTCAGATTGTTGCAGTGCTTTCTTCGCTTCTCATTAGTATAGCTAGAACGACATCCAGTCGAGGGGGATGCTTGCAATCCCCCAGTCGACGACACATTTATTCAAACAGACATAACTCTCTCAGCCATGAGCTCCACAAGAATCTCCTCCACAGACTTCTCTAATGCGCTAGGTTCGCTCGACATTCACACTTGTAACCAAATAGATCGGGTAGGCGAACGGACTGTTGGAAAATTTTTAACAAGTAGCGTATGCTTGTCATTGATGGAAAGTACAACAGTGGAGATGGCAGGATAAGAAGGATAAAATCCCTTGGGGATTCGTACATGAAAGCTCAGGAGGAACAACATTGAGGAAAACGCGCGCAGGAAAGCTCAAGATACAGGAGTTTGCAGAGGAG
>SNQJ01S0045707.1:0-26190 GCA_010110895.2 Picea sitchensis | reverse complement strand
ATCTTGTATCGGGGCTACCAGGGGGGCTTCTACTACTTCGACCGCTATCATTTCTTCTCTGGCCCTGAGGGCCCCTTGAGTCAATTTTTATAGGATCGTCACCTATTCATCCAGACTCATAGCTCTGAACTAAGTCATTTTGGGGTCATCCATCCTTGCCACCACTTCGTCCCAGTCCTGGTCATTTTCTGTGAATACCTCATCTTCGAATTTTTCATGGGCATATGTCCAACATGACGAAACTTGCGAGGCGTGTTTCAAGACTAGACCCTTGGGGTTGTGCTTCCGGAATTGGCCAATCTGGAATCTAAACTCCAATTGGATCAGCCCCTCTTGCTTGGCTTGAGCAGTGTCCTTCACCATGTAGAAGCCTACATGGAATCCATACGGTATAAATGCATGTTTTTTATCCTTGATCAAGGTGGCATTGTAGCCTTCCAGGATTTTCTAGTAGCATATCTCTCCCACTACTATCCGGTCAGGAACATGTGTTGGCAGGAGATGAGGTGCTCTGGTGGCCCCAAAAACCCTGATGTAGGTATCCCGCTCGTCCAAATACTGGTGGCTGACCTTTGATATCATATTTTTGGCCGTAGTTGATAGCCTCTAGCATTCTTTCTTGAAAAGAATAAAATAAATATGTGCGATGAATTCATCACAAATGAGGGAGTAGGATTTTTTTGTACCTATTTTCCCATCAAATGTTGAAATATACGTGGACCAGGAGTTCTATGACGTGCCAACTCAGGTTCATGTTGGTAAAGATGTTTCTAGAACACATGACATCCAATAAGTATGAATCCATGTAGAAGATTGGTGTCTCTCCTTCTTTTGGCATCTGATCTTTGTGTATGCAGATGCTCAGTTGTTTGGAAATGATGGCTCCCTAGTTGAAACTGCTCCCAGAAATGCCCATTGTGTAATCTAGAGGCATCCATGCCTCTGAAAATATGGAGCAGTCATTTTCCCCATACAATTGGAATATTAGAGCCATAAGGTAGATGTAGGGATCCCTTAAGTTGGTCGTCTGGTACCATTCGGTGCTCCGATTGGTATACTTATTATCTTCTCTCCACCATGAGGCCATCATCCGATTGGTGTCGTGGAACTCGTAGAATTTCACAATAAAATCTATCTTCATCCGCTCCTCGAGGTCTTGAAGTTTGTAATATTTTTGGACCTCCACCGGAAGGAACACTCTAACACACCCACCATTGTCGTCGTTAATTAGAAATTTTTGTGTCTGTGTCGTAAATGAGCCACTTCAGGATTTCTATTCAGGGGAACACCGGAGTTCTTCTTGCTACCATGTGCAGGTACGATCATAAGATATTCAAAAAAAACTTCGTCATCGAGCTTTCTCATATATGGGTCATTGTGAGGAATATATTCTGGGAATTCTTCCCAACTGATCTTCTTGAAGAGTTCTCCCCAATGTGGGAGTATAGCCTTGGTCCCTGTGCTTGACTCTATGTCTCCAAAGGTCGGAGGTTAAGTGAAAACCTTATTTATAGATGTCTTAATGACTGGTTCCAGCCTTGGAGCAAATTCTAATTGTTTTGTGACCCCTAGAGAAGAGCATTCTCCTACCTCTGTTTCTTTTAGCTTTTGTGCCCTCAGCAATCGCCTAGTGGTCGGATTTCTTGGAGGCATTGTTCCTTCAATCGAAATAATTTTTTTAGAGATTGCGTACAGAGCAACACTAGATAAAATATATATATGAAGTGTAAGCATGATAAATCCACGGACTGATACGTACCTGTAAAGCTTGCTAAACCTAGTTATTTGATACTCACGGGATCTTTGTAGCTTTGGAATTGCTCGTTTCACTTCTCTGGATGCTCTAAAACTCCTTTGAGTGCAGAATGGTTTAATTTACCATGGCTCAAGAGAATTTAAACCGGGGAAGAACCTACCATGTTGTATCAACCATTTAATTCGGGTGATGACTGGAATTCAAACAAATCTACTGTCGAATCTCTGCAACTTGAATTCATCGTGGATTGGTGGCGGAGGTGTGGAGGGTGATGTGGTCTATCGGTAATTTCAAATGGTCATTTTGATTCGCACACAAATCAGCAACTAATGAAGGATTTGGACTTAATTAGTCCCTTAAATGCTCTTAATCTAATCGTATCTAGCGCTAAAACGTCCCATTGTGTCGCTTTCTCATTGGGTGAATCGGGGATCAGGGATGCACCATGAACGTTTTTGTTAATATCCTTCTGTGAAAAACCTCTGACGCTGATCAATTTCATCGTCTGGTGCTGAGGTGGAAAAACTGACTCGGAGGTGTGACTTGGACCTAGGGAACCAATAATGACTCGGGTTTAATCTAGACTGTACGGTTTCCCCAATCTAGCAAAGACACGTGGAGTTGAATACCGATGACTTAATTCACGCGTATTAGTCTGGGTCGGGACTTTCTTCAAGTTGTGCGTTCTAAAATAAACCTGGGTTCACCGATGCCGAAAATGTATCGGGGGTCGGGGATCGGGGATAAACCTATTGCATGTTTTTCTTCTGATTAGCTTCCTCAAAAACGCCTGATGCCGAAATGCTTCAGGAATCGATGATCGAGGAAAACTCTTTAGCGTGGTCGGAATTTTCATCGTGATTCGATCTTCTCCGATTTCGACAAGCGCGTCGGGTATCGTCTATTGGCGATATTGTTTATTTCTTCTTAAACGTTTACTCCCTTTTCCTTTTACCGATACCGAAGGGGATCGAATATCGGTGATTTCCATAACAAAACTTCCTTTCTCTGATACCAGTGAGGATCGGCGTTCAGCGACTGAGGTTTTCCACGTGATTCTTTTTACCTCTTAATTCCTTCCGATGTTGAATCTTGAGCGCGTCGGGTGAAGTGTTTTGGTTGTTGATTCCTTATTTAAGTGTTAAGCCTCTTTAATTCATGGGGTTTCATAAAGTTAGACAAACCTGAATAGCTAATGAGAGTCAAGAGAACAAGCAAAGACAAAACATTTATCAAAATGAAATCAAATTCATACTGTGGAAAAGATCAAGTGGTACCCAAAAAGTGAAAAAATGACCTAGGATTTTTAAGGTGTGTTGAGTGCTCAACAAAAGGTGACTTACTGGGAGAAAGCAGAATATTTGTTCCTCCCTCGGGCTCGACTGATGCGAAAGCTGGTGAAGAACTTAATTGGGTTTTATCAGAGCCCCTTTTACCCTTGCATTTGAAATTCCCCGGTTGACACATCTGGGCCTGGATGTGGGGTTTTCAACCTTTATTTCGCCTTCCTTTCCTGTAACCTTGACTCACTCCCCCTTTTGAAAAGAGTCTAGTAAATAATTCACTAGCACTAGGCCTTTTAGTCGCTCTTATTCATTTTCTATGGTGTTGCCCACTTCTAGCGAGCGTCCATAGCCCCGGCAAAGTCACCCAACGTCACAGACCTTGCTCTGCTTCCAGTGAGCATCCATAGCCCTGACGGAGATATCTACATACCCTCTCCTATTGTGCACTCATTTGATATAGATGACATTTATTTTGGAAAAATTCCCTAAGCGATCGGGAGAGGAGAACGTCTGTTATTGGAAAAAATGAGATGGTTAAGGTGAAACTCACTAGATATGTCTCTGAGTTGCATGTAGTCCCTTCCATCTTACTGTCTTTCCCTTAAGGTTTTACCAGACCATGAAGCAGACACTTCTGTATTTCTACAGAGTTGTTCATTTATGCAGGCTAGATAAGGAATCTCTTGAAACAACCACAGGTTCCTCAGCGTTTCTTGTGTTTGTATGTGAGCGACGAGTTAGGAGCAGAGTTCGCTATGTCGCATGATTTGAGGTCAACCATTGTCTTGCTAAACACAATCTTTCAGAAGCTCAAAAGCACAATCGCAAAAGATAAAATAAAAAAATTATAAATGCAAAAGATACATCGACGCATCTAAAATAAACACATAAGATATTATTATTATTATTATTATTATTATTATTATTATGAAAATATTGTTTTGGGGCTTAGCTATTTACCGGGAGGGCGTCAGGTTCCCCCCTTAGGTTCTATAGTCGATACATGCCTAACCCAATCTTCTCGACCACCTGGAAAGGTCTGAGCCATACATTCTGAAACTTAGAATGTTTTCCTTTGGGCTCATTTGCTATGTCCCACTTTAGGACTAAGTCTCCTAATTCAAAATTATTCTCTTTAGCCTTATGCTTATCAAACCATATTTTAACTATTTGTTGGTGGGCTATGAACTTTGATTTAGCTTTCTCCCTTTCTTATTCTAGCATGAGCAAGGTGTCAATTCTTTGTTGTAAGATTGATGAGGGTTTCCCTCTGGACTCTTGAGAAATTTGAAGAGATGGAAGATATAGCCCGTTCAAGAGAATGGCTTCCTGCCTATATACCAGAAAGTATGGGGAATTCCCTAGATCTTCCTTGGGTGTGACTCTATCGGCCCAGAAAGCATTATGAAGTGAATTATGGCAATTTCTCTGGTTTTCTGCAACTGTTTTCTTTAATATTCTTACTAGGTTCTTATTAGTTGATTCTGCCACTCCTTTTCCATGTGGATAATATTTTGCGGAGTATCTAATTATGATTCCTTTGTCTAGAGAAAACTTCGTTAATAGGGTGGAAGAAAAGTAAGAGGCATTATCAAAAACAAGAATAGAAGGGACATTGAACCTTGTGATTAGTTGTTGTTCTATGAATTGGATTACCACCTTCTCATTTACATGAGTCAAAGGGATGGCCTCTGCCCATTTCCTGAAATAATCGGTGGCAGTAAGTATGTACTTATGTTGTTTTGAATAACTTTGTGTAATTTATCCTATGATATCTAACCCTCATTTCTCAAAAGGCCTAGAAACAGTCACCGGTTGGAGTGGGACAGTTGCTCTCTTCTCCCTCCCAATGCTTATTTGACAAGTTTTACAGTTTCTAGCGTAAGTGTGAGTGTCTTTGAACAAAGAGGGTCAATAATAGCCAGTTCTCAGTATCTTATGAGCGGTGGTGTCCCCTGCAAAATGTCCACCGACAGGGCAATCATGGAGCTCCTTCAGAAATTTATCTGCATCTTCACGTTTGAGACATCTCAAAAGTACCCCATCAAAATTAACCCGGAAGAGTACTGAATTTATGAGGCGATATTGTGCGGATTTTAACCTGAGAGCTCTCCTTTCCCTAGGGTTTAGGTTTTTTGGGCAAGTCCCATGGTACAGGAGATAATTCAATTTATCATACCAAGACTCTTTCCCTGGGGAAATGTATGAAGCTTCACCACACCATAATGTCATTTCTTTCTCCCATCTGGGGTCTTCATTACTTGGTCCTGAGCTTCAGCTGCCAGTTTGCATAATTTGTGTCCTTTAACTAGTTTAGCAGGTTTTATATCTAGATCAAATTCTCTGACTACTTCCATCTAGTTTCCTCTTCTTTCCCCCATCTCCTGTTGAGTAAATAGGGATCGGAATGCAGGGTGAGGCACGATTACTTTGGTGTGGTTCTTGAGGATGTAATATCTGAAGTGTTTTAATTTCTTGTATACCGCATAGGATTTCTTATCTATAGCAATGTAATTTAGTTCGGCCCCCTAGAGATTAGTGCTCATGAATGACACAAGGGCCACATTTTTTTCATCATCCTTTTTTGTTAATACCGCGGCTAACAATTGGTTGGAGGAGAAAGTATAGAGGAAGAAATCTTTGTTGAAATCGGGACTTTGCAGCACCATGGCTTGAGATATTGCAGTCTTAATATTTTTGAAAGCACTCTTTCATTTATCATCCCACTTAAATTCATCATCTTTACGAATCATTTTTTGTAAGGGTTTGATAGTTTCCACGAAATCGGGGGTGAATTTCCTCACAAAATTGATTTTCCCGAAGAACGATTTCATAGCCTTTTTGTTGTGAGGTAATGGAAGATGAGATATAGCCTTAATCCTTTCTGGATCAATGTGAATGCCTGTTTGAGATATAATGTGGCCTAACAAATTACCTTCCTTGACACCGAAAATGGTTTTCTTAGGGTTTAAGGATATACCGTATTTCCTACACCTCTCAAAACTCTGGGTTAGATGTTGGATATGATCTTCTTTGTTCTTTGAATACACAATCACATTGTGCAAGTAGAATACTACACACTTGTTGATTAGTCCCCGAAATTCTACATCCATGGCCCTCTGGAAGGTCGCTCCTACATTGATTAACCCAAAAGGCATGTGTTTGTAAGCGAAGGTCCCCCACTTGGTTTGGAAGGTAGTTTTCAAGTGGTCTTCTTCTAAAACTAGAACCTAGTTGTAACATGAGAAACCGTCCAGTAAGGACAAAATATCAGATCCAGATATGGTCTATAGGAGTTGCTTCATTGGAGGGACTGGGTATTTTTCCTTTTCTGAAGCTCTGTTGAGGTTTCTGAAATCTATGCATAGGCGGATATCCCCATATTTTTTTCTTGTAGGAACCAAATTTGCTACCCACGCAAATTGTCTAACATGGAAGATAATTTTGGCATCTAACAGTTTCTTTAACTCCTAACACATGAGAGGCTCCAGGGATGGGTGGTACTTCAAGAACTTCTGTTGGAAGGGTTTTACTTCAGGCTTTAAAGGGATAGTGTGTCGAATGATACGGGTATCATAAGTTTTCAAATCTCGGTAGGACCACACAAAGACATCTTGATATTGTCTGAAAAGTTTGAGGTAGGCCTTCTTTTCCTCTTTAGATATTGTCTTTCCAAGGTTTATGTTTTTTGGGTTTTTCGGAGTTCTGAGAATTATAGTTTCATGCATGGGACAGGAACTGTTGGTCTTCGCATTTTTTGACCCCTTAAATATTTCCTTTAGGTAAAAAAGGTTTTCTAAATCAGCTATCCCCTTCGGTATCATGTGAGACTTCGATTTGTCAGTCAGTTGATCTGTATGAGGATCGGTTTCCATTGATTGTTTCTGGAATACTTCATCGTCAATGGCCAAGTCTTTGAAATTATCTTGGTTAGTCAAAAAAATTATGATCTGTTCATCTCCTTCAAAGACATTCCAGTTAGAAATATTGTWGGGCACCGATGGTTTGTAGAGAAATTCCACAGTAAACCGGGAGGCTTCATAATATTCTAGAGGTGATATCCTT
Organism: Picea sitchensis; assembly: GCA_010110895.2. Lineage (NCBI taxonomy): Eukaryota > Viridiplantae > Streptophyta > Pinopsida > Pinales > Pinaceae > Picea > Picea sitchensis. The sequence continues at coordinate 19,083 of SNQJ01S0045707.1, read as the reverse complement.
GAAGCCGCGGTGGCCATGGAATCGGAAAGAATGTTCTTTGCTCTAGGAATCGTTGTAATGTTGAAAGCTTCAAAATGCTCTATTATCCTTTGTACTTCTTGTTGGTAATTCTTTAGGTGCAGAGAATTTCAATGTATAGTATTCCTTACTTGTCTAACGATGATTTTGGAATCTCCGAAAACCTTCAATTATTTGACGTTTAAGTCCATGGATTTCTTTATCCCCTATACTAGAGCTTCATATTCAGCGATATTGTTTGTGCATTCGAACTCTAATCTGCAGGATAGGAATTTCATTTACCTTTTGGATCAATGAGGATGCACCCTACCCTGGACCCTTCTTATGATTTAGAGCCATCAAAGTATAAGGTCCAAACTTGTGCGTAGAACCTATCTGCTTCCTCTTTCTTGTTACCTTCCTCTTTTTCCCCTATTTGTTTCGTGATTTCTAATGTAGGTTCTTGGAAGAAAATGGTTTCTTCTGCTGTCGTCGGTAGTTTCTATTGAAAAATCATTTCGGAGTTTTGAGTAAGAGAGACATCAGATGGGAGAGGGGAGAAATTCCCTAAGTCGGAATCACAAGAATAATTTCCAAGCATAAGGAAATCTGTTGATGAGGTTTCATTTAGTGTTTCTAATTCAGTGACAGTATGTTTTAGATACCTTTCCCTGTCGATATTGATCGTGTTTGTATGCCCCTTTAATGGTAGCCAAAGGTGATCCCAGTCTATACTAAAGTATTCATTTAACTTCTCAGACCAATCTTGGCTTAATAATAATCCATAAGCTTCTGGGATATCTACCACAATGATGCCAATCACTTGCACAAATTTTGGGTGTGTCTCTATTCTGATCATCACATATTTGAGTTCTCCCATAACCTTCACCTGGGCTCTATCTAGTTGTATTACATGTTTATCTCTTTTTATAGGAACGATGTTTAATGTTTTGCAAATAGACAAGGGCATAACATTAGAAGATGCTCCTAAATTGACCAAACAATTATGGAGGTTTCTATTGAAGACTTCAAACATTAAAAGGAATGGTGGGAAAAAATGTTTTCCCTTCTTATCTTCAGAGTAGGCATTCACAGTTGGCTTATTCCCTAGATCTGTGGGAGTTAGATTTCTTCCTTGGTCAGTGTTTGTTGTAGTATTTTCCACTGATTTCAATGCTTTTAGTAGGAAGTCTTTTTATTGAGGGATTCTACACATGTCCATGATCGATATATTTTCCTTCAACTTCTTCAAATCTTCTACTATATTGTAATATAGCTTGGGAGATTCTCGTGTATGGATGTTTATAGGGCTTCTTCAGGGAGAAAAAGATGCTTTTGGGTGATCGAGAGCTGGTTTTCCTCACAAATTTGGGGTCGTAGTAAGGTCGTTTGAGACAGGTTGACCCCTCATTCTTGTTTGCACAACCAAGACTTTCATGGGTGGTCCCTAAACCTAAAATAAGTTGGTGGAAGGCATTGGTAGATCAAGGTCCCATATCAACATGGTCATTTCTTCTGGTGGAGAAAATTCTTCCTGATCGAAAATATTCATAACCGAGCCGCTTGATTGTTCGGTTAGGGAGACTTCATCTAGAAACTGGTTAGCCATCAAATTCATGGCATGCACCCATTAAGGGAAGTCTCTTTCAGAGTGATTCTCTTGGTGATAAGTGCAGAAAGAGTCGGATGCTACATTTCCCAGATCGATGTTTAGGTTGGTTGGGGGAAGTTCAATTGCTTTGAACAGTGGATTCTTTTTAAAGAAAGGCTTATAGGGCCTATGTCCTTGGCTTCCCTCCCTTGCAATTCTCTTCATGTCTATGATTTCATTTGATAGATTTTTGGCCATGCGTTGTAGGTCCTCTATGTCCCCACTTCCCTTTTTAGGAACTTGTTCTATTTGTTTCCCTAGGGGTCTAGTAAGCAATAGTCCTCTCCTGGGAGGAGGTTGAACTTCTTTATTAACTAATGAGACATAGCCTTGTTTACATCCCTTCATTTGGAACTCTATCATTTTGGATTCTTCAAAATTCTCAGCCAGGGTTGGTTTGGCAGCCCTCTTCAGAAACATGGAAATAGAAGCTAGGAGAGCATTAGCATATACTTTGATTTGCAATTCTTGAGTAGGTTTAGCCTCGGGCTAGAATTTGTTTAAGATAGTGGTAAATATTTGATTGAATTCTTTAACCCTTTCCTTCGAACTCATGGTGGCAGAGAACAACTTAGCCATCAAATCTTCTGTAGTAGTTTCTTCTGCAAATTTATCTAGAAAGCCCTTTTAAAACTTCGTCCAACTAGTTATGGATCCTATGGGTAAGTTAAAATACCACATGGAGGATGAATTCTAGAAAGTGTAAGGGAATATCATGCAAACTACGCGTTCATGTTGGGCATTCATAAGTTTGATAGCTAGTGTGAATTTCTTGATATGGTCTTCAGGAATCTTGAGGTTTTAGGGTCAGATTTAGGAAGTAACTTTTTTGGGTGTCGGGAAAGGTTATGTACTCATCCAGGGATGGCCAAAGCATCTTTGGATGACCAAGGTTGATTTTTCTGAGGTGGGTTTCCCCTTTCTTCATCATGGTCATTGTTATCTTCCATGTCTTTAGATCCTGAAACTGAGCGTTCTGAGTTAAACCCTTCTTCTTCCGAAAAATTGTCTGACTCTGAGAAGTTGTCAGCTTGCATTTTAGGGATTAGATTAAGAGGATGTTCAATTTTGGTGCAAACGAAATCTATCAAGTCTTCTACTCTGTGCACAAAAACCTCGTCGGGCGTATCAACCACTGGTCTGCTTACTTGTTTTCTTTGAGGAAGTAACGGAGCTAAGAGCAGTGCACCGATCTGTTGGGTGTATTCTCTTGTGATTCTTCTGAATTGATTTAATTCCTCATGAGGAAGAGCATAAGGTATATCATAGATCAAGCGTTCTTCCTCATGCTGGGGTGAGTTACTTGTCTCGGGAGTACTCAGTGTGTGTGGGATGTCTTGGGAATGACTAGCCATGCATGTGGGTTGTTTTTGAATCTATAGGTTGTCTGAAATATTATGTGGAATATCTATTCATCCATTCATTCTTCAACCCTCCTTATAACGCCAATTTTGTTGAGGGGTCCTAAATCCCTTTAACTCAACATCAGGAACCAAACGTGCCACCAAGGCCCAATTAGAATCTACAGCGTTTAATACTGGAATGGTTCTCCAGATCTTGCGATCCGGCCAAAATAATCGATGGGCTTTACGTTTTCTTGTGAAGGCTTCCTCCTTCGGTCAGACTTTATCTTTTTGTATTTTCTCTGAGGTGGGACTGATAGAAGATAAAGTTGATATAAACCAACTAAGAAATAAAGTGGGAACAAAACTTAACTACTGGAGAAGAGGTTGAGCTTGGGATAACCCTTTCACTCTAGCATGCAGACAATGATTCTCTACCACAGGCCTAGTACTAATACATTAACCGTGTTGGTAATCAAATTACTGACTAAGATACAATTTATCAGAAGAAAGCATGCATGTGATAAACGATGGCAGGTAAAATAATTCACTTAACTCTAATCATCAATCACATAATAACACAACGATTTATCTTCATCATTAAAGGAAAGAACTATAAAACATTGCATCATATAACTTATCAATAGATTTAGTATCTCTTACTCGTTACAGCATCCATTCATGAGACGAAATAAGAAATAATTCTTCTCCACATCCAATCATACACGCATTTGATGAAAACAACACAAACTTGTCTCTAGTCCCAAAAGGACTTCTCAATTAAAGGCAGCTCTGAAATAGTTCTTAACAAAACCAAAAATGAGGGTCTTTGCAACAACCATTTATGTCTAACTAACCGGTCGATGCTCTTATTTATAACATAAAAATAACTATTAAACTGCAAATAAGTGAAACAAAACTCGCCACATGGCGCTCTCTTCTATCTTTTTTTCTAAGAGTCATCTCAGGATATCACTTAAGTGGGTGAATCTTCTCGTACTCCGACCACTTGATGAATAGATCCTCGTATGTGTTGGCATATGGGAATCTATGTTGTTCCATTAGGGTCGAGTGAATCTCTCTTATCTCAAATTCTTGTGCCTGATACTTGACTATTATCGCACTTAACGGTTGCAACATAGCCTGATCTTTGATTGGGTTCTCCATCAACTGTCGCACCTGAACTAGCACCATATCTATCACCTTAGCTATTTCCTCAGCCCATGATGAGTCTTGTTCGGCGTGATTCTTGACTATGTCACACAAGTCGACAAAGTTGTTGGGTGTGCCAAACTTGGGGAGGTCGATGTCCTTCATTACCTGGTTGATCTTGATCCATGTTTTCCCGCACTTGGCCCATTTTTATTATATTTCCTGATGAGGTTCCCGAGCCATGTTTGCCCAATACTCAGTCGATTTCTTTATGTGATCAAGGCTTCTCTCTTTTAACACTTGAATGCCATTCTCTTCTATATCTCGGCCCTGTTGGACCGCACTGATATAGTCGACCCTCTCTACAGCTTGTTGTGGTTTCTAGTACCACCTCTCCATATCTTTGCACATCGCAAGTTCCATGAGGGTGTCTTCCTGAAGCTCGTCTATCCTTGCAGTGAATAGGTGTCTCTCATCTGTAAATTTCTTGTAGGCCTCCTGGAATTCACTCTCTAGAAGCACCGCGACCTGTGTGGTGTGCTGATAGTATTTCTCCAAGTGGCGCAAATGTTCCAATTCCTTCAGGGAAGCGGCCAGCTCCTCTTCATATCTTTTAGCTCTGTCCAGGGTGGCATCTGTAATTTCCATCCATGGGTCGATCAGTTCGGACGTCTTAGAATGCTCTGTGTTGATCAAATTTTCCTTCATACTGATGAGGATGGAGCAATATAAAGTGATCCTCCTCTTCTTGGTGGTTCTCTAGATGATAGCTTTCCTTTTATGGTCATAAGCGATGGCATGTATGTCAGCTACTTCATCCATGGGTTCGGGAATTTGTTGATCCTTCAAAATGAGTGTATTCCCCAGACTCTCGATGCTATACACTTGTTCAAGTTTGGATTATTGAACTTCCTACCTGTGTTCTGAAGGCTCGGCTTCTATTTGTCGCTCATCGGGGATTTGAGTACCGATTGAAATTGAGGCATCGGGGGTCTACTTGGTACTTACTTGATCCTCGACCGTTGAGACATTGATTTCCTGTTGTGGAGCTTCTTCCTTTTGTTCGCATGACCCTGGCTCGTCCTTTGGACTATGCGCTTGGGTCTCCGGTGCATTAGTCAGCTCAGTGTCTAAGACACTCTTGAATTCTTGTTCTTTTTGTGGAAGCCCCTGAATTTGAGCATTGGGAACTGGAGAAGATGTCTTCTTTGGATCCTTTTCCTCTTTGATATGTACAAGGGTCACAGGGGATACCTCCAAGATCTCATCATCATCATAGATTTTTATCAATTCGCTTAGGGGATTTGGAGCACTCGCTCTCCATGATGTTTTGACTGTCTCTAGCTGATTCGAAACACCTGTCGGGGATCCATCCAGTGGCATTGTGAATTCAAGGTCATCTATCCTGGTACTTTCATCAATGTCTATGAATTCAGGGCCGCTTGGGCCCGCCTGGCTTCTGTCTGGGTTATCGGTAGGGGATCCTATTGTTCCTGAGAGGTTCGGGTCATCTTGCAGCTGATCAATTACTCGTTGTGCCTATTCTAACATGAGAAACCCCCTCTCATTCATGCCTTGAGTCATGGGGAAACCCGTATCTTGTATCGAGGCTTCCAGGGGGGATTCTACTGCTTCAGTCACTATCATTTCTTCTCTGGCCCTAAGGGCCCCTTGATCCTATTGTTCTAGGATCGTCGCTTGTTCATCCAAGCTCGTGGCTTTGAACCTGGTCATTTTTGGATCTGCTATCCTTGACACCACTTCGTCTTAGTCCTGGGCATTTTTTGTGAAGACCTCATCTTCGAATTTGTCATGAGTGTATGGCCAGCAGGATGACACTTGCGAGGCATGTTTCAAGACCAGACCCTTAGGGTCGTGCTTGCGAAATTGGCCAGTCTGGAATCTCAACTCCAATTGGATCAGCCCCTCTTGTTTGTCTTGAGCAGTGTACTTCACCGGGTAGAATCCTACATGGAATCCATAGGGTATAAATGCTCATTTTTTATCCTTGATCAGGGTGGCATTGTAGCTTTGCAGGATGGTCTTGTAGCATATCTCTCCCACTACTAGCCAGTCAAGAACATGTGTTGGTGGGAGATGAGGTGCTCTAGTGGCCCCGAAAACCCTGATGTAGGTATCACGCTCGTCCAGATACCAGTAGTCGACCTTTGATATCATCTTTTTGGCCGCAGTCAATAGCCTCGAGAATTATTTCTTGAAAAGAAAAAAATAAATACATGTGATGAATTCAATGCAGATGAGGGAGTAGGATTTTTTTGTACATGTTTTCCCATAAAGTGTTGAAATATATGTGGATCGGAAGTTCTGCAGCGTGCCAGCTCAGGGTCATGTCGGCAAAGATGTTTATGGAACACATGATATCCAATAAGTATGAAGCCATGTAGAAGGTTGGTGTCTCTCCTTCTTTTGTCGTCTGAGCTTATTGTATGAATATGCTCAATTTTTTGGAAATGATGGCTCCCCAGTTGAAACCTCTCCCAGAAATGGCCACTATGTAAGCTAGAGGCATCCATGCCTCCGAAAATATAGAGCAGTCCTTTTCCCCATACAATCAGAAGATTAGAGCCATAAGGTAGATGTACGACTCCCTTAAGTTGGTCGTCTGATACCATCTGGTGCTCTGGTGCTCTGGTTGGTATACTTCTTATCTTCTCGCCACCATGAGGTCATCAGTCAGCTGGTTTCATGGCGCTCGTAGAATTTCACAATGAAATCTGTATTCAGTCGCTCCTCGAGGTCTTGAAGTTTGTAATATTTTTGGACCTCCACAGGAAGGAAAACTCTGACACACCCGCCATTGTCGTCGTTAATAAAACATTTTCATGTGTCTGTGTGGTCAATCAGCCACTTTAGGAGCTCTATGCAGAGGAACACCGAAGTTCTTCTTGCTATCATGTGTAAGTACGATCGTCGAATATTCAGAAAAAACTTCATCGTCTAGATTTCTCATATCTGGGACACTGTGAGGGATATATTCCGAGAATTCTTACTAGTTGATCTTCTTGAAGAGTTCTCCCCAATGTGGGAGTACCGCCTTGGTCCCTATGTTTGCCTCTTTGTCTCCACAGGCCGGAGGTTGATTGAAAACATTCTTTGTAGATGTCTTAATGACTGGTTCCGACCTTGGATCAAATTCTAATTGTTTTGCGGCCCTTGGAGAAGAGCCTTCTCCTACCTCTGGTTCTTTTAGCTTTGGCACCCTCGGCGATCGCCTAGTGTTCAGCTTTCTTGGAGGCATTGTTCCTGCAATCGAAATAATTTTTTTAGAGACTGCGTATAGAAACACTGGATAATATATATATGAAGTGTAAGCATGAAAATTCCACAGACTGGTATGTACCTATCAATCTTGATAAACCTGGTTATTTGATACTCACAAGATCTTTGTAGCTTTTGAATTTCTCGTTTTGCTTCTCTGGATGCTCTAAAACTCCTTTTCACACAGAATGGTTTCATTTACAATGGCTCAAGAGAATTTAAACTGGGGAAGAACCTACTGTGTCGTATCAACCATTTAATTTGGGTGATGAGTGGAATCCAAACAAATCTATCATCGAATCTCTGCAACTTGAATTCATTGTGGGTTGATGGCAGAGGCGCGGAGGGTGATGTGGTCTTTCAGTAATTTCAAACGGTCGTTTTGATTCACACACAAAGAAGAAAATAATGCAGGATTTGGAATTAATTAGTCCCTTAAATTATATGAATCTAATCGTATCTAGCACTAAAACATCCCATCGTGTCGCTTTCTCAATGGGCGGATCAGGGATCTGGGATGCATCATGAACGTTTTCTTTAATATCCTTCTGTGAAAAACCTTTGATGCTAACTGATTTCATCGTCTGGTGATGACATGTCAAAACTAACTCGGAGGTGTGACTTGGACCTAGGGAACCAAGAATGACTCGGGGTTAATATAGACCATACGATTTCTCCAATCTGGCAAAGACACGTGGCGTTGAATACCAGTGACTTAATTTTCACGTATTAGTCGGGGTCAGGACTTTCTTCAAGTTGTGCGTTCTAAAAAAAAACTGGGTTCGTCGATGTTGAAAAGGTATCAAGGGTCGGCGATCGGGGATAAACCTATCGCGTGTGTTTCTTCAAATTATATTCCTCGAAAACGCCCGATGCCAAAATGCTTCGGGAATCGGTGATCGGGGAAAAATCTTTAGCGTGGTTAGAATGTTCATCGTGATTCATTCTTCTCCGATTCTGACAAGTGCATTAGGTATCGGCTTTCGGTGATATTGTTTCGTTCTTCTTAAATTTTTACTCCCTTCACCTTTTACCGATATCGAATGGGATCGGTTATCGGCGATGTCCATAAAAAAACTTCCTTTCATCAATACCGGTGAGGATTGGCGTTCAGCAACTGAGGTTTTCCGAGTGATTCTTTTTACCTCTTAATTCCTTACGATGTTGAATCTTGAGCACGTCAGGTGAAGTGTTTTGGTTGTTGATTCCTTATTTAAGTGTTAAGACTCTTTAATTCATGGGGTTTCATAAAGTTAGACAAACCTGAGCAGCTAATGAGAATCAAGAGAACGAGCAAAGACAAAACATTTCTCAAAAGGAAATCGAATTCATACAGTGAAAAAGATCAAGTGGTACCCAAAAAGTGAAAAATTGACCTAGGATTTTTAGGGTTTGTTGAGTGCTCAACACATTCTCTGCTTGAATGCACTGGTTGATTTCTTCCAACTCTTTGAGCCACACTTTCTTTGTACCTTTGTCCACGGTGATATTCACAATCTGCAAAACTGGTTAGACCTGCTCTGATACCACTTGATCTGAAAATTTGGTGAGAATCTTCTTACATCCAAATCTTCAAAAATAAAATCTTTTACTAACGCAATTGCATGTGAATAATGGAAATTTGATTAATTAACCATGCTTCATTAAGGAAATAATCACATAAAATTGTCAAAATGGTTGTGTATGTTTATAAATAAAAACTCTACTTAACCAAGTGAGAATGCATCAAAATTACACATGCAATATTGACAACAATACGATAATGGAGTTCACTAGACCCCCTAGTTACGTCTCCAGATTCATGAATTCCATGAATCTGCTTTATTGATTATGCTTTGAAATGGATACGTAAACAATCCTACAACTTGTTTCTCCTTTACAAACACATCCTCTGAATCAATAATCTCTCAATAAGATTTCCACAATCTCTTTCCTTTCTCCCTCTCCTTGACCCCCAAGAAGGGTTTATATAGCATCTCCATCTCAACCACATCAAGATTTTCGTGGAGATAATATCTCTCAGGATCCCCTAAATTAGGATCTTGGCATATATCAAGGGATTAGTTTGAGAATATCTCTCAACCATCCATGAAGATCTCAACTATCCTTAGGACTCTCCTTGAGACTAGGGATTGAAAACCAACATGGCATTGCACCAAATAATCCCTTTTAAATAATGAAAAATACATACTTATGATAACCCTATCTCATGTATTAAACATTTTCCAAATACAATTTTGTCCCTAAATATCAACAAGACATATCTCTAGCATGTGAAGTCCAGTTGACTTCATTTGAAATGCATCAGAAATCTCAGTGTGAGCTCTTTGTTGACTGGACAATGTTGGCAGTATTTTGAAGTCGATTGAAAATGTGTCGACTATGAAGATCCTCCTGGATCATTGGGCCTTACCAATTTCTACCATAGTTTCATGTTGGTATTATCCCATATTGCATGGCCTCTCATCAAAGTAACCAAGGATGGTGGCAAGGATAATTTTTTGTGGGGTTGGTCCCAACAACAAGAATTCGATGATTCAAAGCAGTGCTTGTGCTCAACCCCAGTACTTTCACTACCATACCTACAGCAACCCTTTGAGATCGAGACAAATGCTTCAGAATATGTTTTGGGTGTCGTTCTCACACAGCACGGCCACCATGTTTCCTATTGTTGACCCTTGACCAAGTTTTGGAGAACCTTGGTCACGTTTGACCAATTTTGGGACTTCGACAGGCTGGTCGAAGGTGGAGCGCAAGGCGAAGCGGAGATCACGGGGTCTCGGCCCCTTCTTAGGGAATTTTTGGGTTTAGGGTTTATGTAACATGTATGGGATGTCAACCCATGGGTTTACACATGTTTAGGCCTTTTTTTAATGTATAAATAGAAATCTAGGCGATGTAAGTAAGGGAGACTCTTGGTGAGAGACCTAGATGTGTAATATGGCCAGTGAGCTAAGTGTGAACGGTTATGGATGCTTCATGCATACTTTGTGTTAAGAATTTGCAGATCTAAGTTCAATTGATTGTAAGAAGGCTTTGTGCTTAAACCTAGCTCGGGGAAGGAGGATCTGGCAAGGTGCGTGCAGATCTCCTGTCCTATGCAGAGTGGGTTCTTGTGGCTCTGTGCTTGTAGAAGATTGAAAGAAGACAATAAAGAAGAGAATAGTTGGTGGACGTAGCCCCACATTGGGGTGAACCATGTATATCATGTGTTGTGGTTTCTTTGTGCATTATAGTCGTTATGTTATTGATGTGATGTATTCTTAGTGCACTGACATATGTTATATGCATCTGATATAATAGCTTAGTGCTTAGTAATGTGAATGAATTCTACATCTTATATATTTCTATGTGCTAAGTGTTGGATGTATTAGATCTTGTTGAATACTTCGCTTCTCTGTAACTAGGATTTCAATCTGCCATGTGAATAAGGGTTAAATGGTGATGAATGTTAACTGCTAAGTGCTTTGTTAAGTGTTGCAATCACATATTTGTGTCCCATATAGGTTGTAGACACTTGAGTCATGCAATCACCCCTGCCTCTACCTCAAGTGAGACTTCATCTACTTCGCAGGTGTTTCTGAAAGGGCCAGTAGTTAGGGTTTTGTTGGTGTGTTGTTGAAGCGTTGAACCCTGGGTCTTCCCCTGTTCCAACAAATGGTTCTGTTGTCGGGACCTAAAACTATGATTGTTGGGAACTGAAGAAAAGAAATCTTTGTGAGTAGATCTACTGCTTTAGTGCGCAGTATTCTACTTGACTGCGAAGCTCTTTGCTAAGAAAGGAATCAGATCTAAAGAAAAGAGGTAAGATCTTAAAGCTTTATGCTATGGGAAAGGTAAGATAAGTGAAAAATTTTGTTTCAAAAGAATGGATCTTGTTATGTCTAATAGATTTTGTCCTAGTCTAAAAACTAGGGCACAGCTAGAAGAAAGAAGATTGGATATGAGTAGATCTGATAAGAATACTGAAGGATATGTTATTCCTATGCATAGAAATAATGTTTGGACTAACGAATGGATGTAAGATCCTAGAAAGAATTTTTTGCAGGTTAGTTACTGTGATCCCAGTGCGTAGAACAGGAAAGATTGGGGGTCATTTAAAAGAAAGAGAGGATTAACTCTTTTCTATAGTTGCAGAAGACCGGGACATCTTTCTAAGGAATTCCCTGGTCGAGGTCCTAGTTGTCTCTGTTGTAAAGCTATGAACCATGAAGTTTTGGATTGCCCCAAAATGATTTCTAAATTGGAAAAGATGAATATGAGACAAGAAAACCAGGAGACGGGCCAAGAAACTAAGGATATGATAAAAACCCAGAAAGAATCAGAGACTATATTATTACAAATGAAAGAAACCCTGAATCATCACAGAGATATCAACTTATAAGATATCTTAAAAGAGAAGGAGTGCATAGAAACAAGAATAGGAGACTTCGACATATACTGTGTTCTGGATGAGGAAACACAGGTGAATATCATGATAGAAAGAACATGGGAAATTTTGGGAAAACCTGTTACGGTTCCTTCATTAGGAGGAATAGGATTATTTAGAGGAAAGCTAATAACCCTATGTGGAAGACTTACCCAGACATTTATGAGTGCTCATGGAACTTCGACAAAAGAAGAATTTGAGATCGTTAAGTTTGTTGAGAACAGCACCCCATTTGCTATTTTGCTAGGAAAAACCTAGATTGAGAAAGATCATATACGAAGGAAACAAGAAGAGGAGGATCTAGAACAGAAAAAGAAAGAACTAAGGGATTCCATGGCTAGGAGAATAGTGCACTTACTGGAAGAACAAGAGGACCATTCGAAGCTACTAAGGACCAAAGATATGAATGTTGAAGTTGAAAGAACACAGGAAGAATGGAAACACATGTTTGTACAGGAGAGTAGAGCACCTAGCCCAGAAAGAGGAGAAGTATTACCCTCGAACCCTATGAAAGACCATCCACAGTGCGGAGTTACTTTTCCAAGAGGAGATAAGAACAATAATGGATATCTGAAACCAGTGACTCAGATTACAGGAAAGAAATCCAGAAATCTCAGCAAGAAGAAAGCAATGCTAGAAAAGTTACAGGAAGTTCCAGGGAGGAATTCACAGAAGGAAGGTTTGAAGAAATGGAACTTCGTAAGGATATCAGAACAACGAAGATTGGCACTTCTCCACGGTGAAGCAATATGACCATTGGATGCGTCCCAGCCATTATCCCAATGCTCTAGAATGACTAGAACCACAGTTATGGCCAGAAAGATCACCATTAGACCGTTGGGACCACGCCATAACAGATGGAATTGCATTGATTGAGGCATTATTTCCCATTGGAGGAGTCTGTTACGACATTGTCTATTTATCCCGTCGAGCGTTGCACCGAGAACACTTTTTCCAATTGTGATTATCCAAGCCCACAGAGAACTAGTTGCTTTCGCACAGTGCCTATTGAGAGCTCACCAGTCGTTCTGTTACATCGAGTATTTGATCACCGACCTGAGATACCTGATTTTGAGCGTGCATGTCAGGTGATTTCAGTGAATTATATAAATCCATCGAAGATATCCTCATAGACCTCATGACTGAGAAGGTCATGTCTACAGGAGCCCAAGCCTCGTCAACGAGAGGAGTGCAAGCATTCTCGTCGACTGCTCATGGATCTGGACCATCTCGATCTACGACAAAGAAACGAACCAAGCATCGTGATGACTTGGTGAATGTGAATCTCATCCCATCTATCCTAACTAATTATATCCCACCTTTGGCTGGTGCGGTGAGCCGTGACAGTGTCCCGAGTGACTTCGACAAAACCTTGATCACTACATACCTCCCGAAGGGGATACGTGCAGTTGGACTGCAGTTAGGACAAATCATGACGTTGAAGATCAGTGAATTCAACTTGGGAGATCACAAGAACCATGGAATTCTCACCCCACACAAGTATTTAACTAGGAATAAGGGGAAGAGGTCGAATATCATCCCCCAGCCATGGATTATGGACATCGCGAGGTCCACTATCCTGAACGTGATGAAGATACCATACTTTAGAAGGCATCAGGAGGTTAACGCGTTCATTAAACTCCTATTGTCTTTCTTCCATGGTGGTTATATGTGGTTGGACAGACGCATCACTGTATATCTGGCGTTGATCCATCAGATCACCGGATTAAGCATGCAAGGACCAGACCCATAAGAATTTTATCCAAGGAAGGCTGCAAATCGGACCATGGCGTAGAAAATTAAAGATACCTATGGTGATGTGAAAAAGGAGAATCGAGGCTACAAGTTAACCTCCATTCAGAATGGCATAGTGCGCCTAGCCTGCCAGTTGATCGATGGTAAGCTATTAAGGAAGAAAAGACCTACGCAGGTCACAGGGTTCGTTGTTGACCTCGCGGGAAAATGTGTGGAAAGGATACAAATGAACTAGGCAAGATACCTCGTCAACCAGTTAGAGAAATATTGTCGTGAAGCTCAAGATCAGGGCTACGAGTTCAAATTTAATTGGTTGCTAATCCTCATCGTTTTCATTTCTTGGAAAATGTCGGAAGGTGTGACCTTCCCTGAGATTGAGCCATCATAACCCTTAGTTGCATAGTTCACCACACTCTGGTATTCGAGCGACATGGAAAAACAATGGCAGTCAAACGTGGTGTTCCACACCTACTACCTGCAGTTGAAGAGGGATATTGAGTCTTTCCCTCGGATGGCGTCGAACACCCTACACAGGTTCAGACCATTTGTGAAGTTTTGAGCAAATAGACATTTTATGTATATTACTTCACACGAAGACGAACACAAAGAAGAGTTGAATATTTACTATATACTCACAGAGGAGGACATGGAATAAATCACTAAGGAATGGCCTGCAAAGTTCCTTATACCATTCGACCAAGCAGAAATGTCTGACCCCGAATTCATCGAAAGTCTGGTGGTTACCCGCGCAGAGTATGATGCACCCAGTAGTAGCAGAAGGAAGAAAAAGGAAGAGGTAGAGGACCTAAACAGCACATCAGAAGAGACTGCTTCAGACTCACCTGGAGGGGGACGTGATGACGAAGTAGACAAAGAAGAGGAAAAAGGAGAAGAAGACAAGCAAAAACAAGGCGAAGTAACACTGCCTAGGGACCCTATTGATGAAGTTGAGACCTCCAAGAAAAGAAAGGTTTCCCCCACGAAACCTACATCTCGGAAGAAGTCCAAAGCTACTAAACCATAGATGCAGACTGTACTCACAATGGATGACATAGATTTCATCATCGTCGTTGTCTCAGATACCTGAGAAGACATATTACAGCACAATGAAGCCAAACAAGATACCATGTATAAAATAATTGAAGCAGAGCTGAAAGGGGTAAAGCAAGCCCTCTACTCTAGCCACGCAATGTCTACTATGCCCCCGTCATCAAAATGAACAGAGTTGGGAGATGAACCTGCCTAGCTACGTCGAATAGCATATGTGACCGAATCTCACCTTCATTGTGTTCAGGAAGAAAAAGAACAGGCCACAGAGGCCTTAAAGAAAGAAAAAGAGGAAGCTAGAGAACAATGTTGGGTTGCGCAATAGGAAAAAGATGACATCCAAGCCAAGTTTACAGAGGATAGAGCACAGATCCTGAAGGAGAAGGAACAACTGCTTGCAGAGCAGATTGGAGTTAAAGAGGCAATCACTAGAGAACTTTGCTCTGTGACGGGCTTAGAACAAATCGAAGAAGATCCAGTGGAAAGACAAGTAGGGAAGCTTGTTGAAGCCATTCAGAATCTCCAATAGAGGATAGCAGAACTAGAGTTACAAGCAGTTCCAAACACTCTATAGGAAGTGTGATACCAGAGAGAAGAAACTGCTCGAGGCATAGTCTAGAGAATCAAGGCATTGGCCTTAGAATGTAAACAACTCAGCAGTAGAAGTGCACAGACTTACGAGCGCCTTGCAGAGGACCCCAAACTAAGGACAATAGAGTCACAGCTTCAGCAGGCCAAGCAGAAAGAAGCAACATTGCAAGTGCAGCTAAAGCCACTACCAGTGGTCGAGAGGATGAAATGATCCCAGAAACCACGCACAGTTCAGTAAAAAGTCCATGCCATCTAGAGTAAGGTCATGGAAGTGAATCAGCGACTCCATCCAGTGCAGGATGCATCTTGCATACTTTTTGAGGAGATTGAAGGACGAGATGCAGAACGGGAACAAGTGGTCACCACAGTGGAACAATGCTTGGAAGGACCTGTGACTGAGAAGGTTATTCAAGAGTTCGTTGAGAAGGAGGCTCTGGTGAAACAACAGGTCGAAGTAGCTCGAGCCAAGCTCGAGGAATTTGAGGCAGAGTTACCCAGATCAGAGTGACTTGAGATGAGTCACGGGTGAGTGTTGGGATCCTTTTGGCCCTTGACCAAGTTTTGGAGAACCTTGGTCACGTTTGATCAATTTTGGGACTTCGACGGGATGGTTGAAGGTGGAACGCAAGGTGAAGCATATATCGCAAGATCTCAGCCCCTTCTTAGGTCATTTTTGGGTTTAGGGTTTATGTAATGGGTATGAGATGTTGGCCCATGGGTTTACCCATGTTTAGGCCCTTTTGTAATGTATAAATATAAATCTAGGCAATGTAAGTAAGGGAGACTCTTGGTGAGAGACCTATATGTGTAATGTGGTCGGCGAGCTAAGTGTGAATGGTTGTGGATGCTTCCTGCATACTATGTGTTAAGAACTTGCAGAGCTAAGTGCAAGTGATTGTAAGAAGGCTTTGTGCTTAAACCTAGCTCAGGGAAGGAGGATATGGCAAGGTGCATGCAGATCTCATGTCTTGTGCGGAGTGGGTTCTTGTGGCTCTGTGCTTGTATAAGATTGAAAGAAGAGAAGAGTTGGTGGCTGTAGCCCCACACTGGGGTGAACCATGTATATCCTGTGTTGAGGTTGCTTTGTGCATTATAGTTGTTATTTTATTGATGTGATGTATTCTTAGTGAAATGATATATGTTAGATGCATCTGATATAATAGCTTAGTGCTTAGTAATGTGAATGAATGATAGATCTAATCTATTTATATGTACTAAGTGTTGTATGTATTAGATCTTGTTGAATATTGCGTTGCTTTGTAACTAGGATTTCAATATGCGATGTGAATAAGGGTTAAATGTTGATGAATGTTAACTGTTAAGTGCTCTGTTAAGTGTTGTAATCATAGATATGTGTCACATCTAGGTTGTATACACTTGAGTCCTGCAACCACCCCTACCTCTACCTCAGGTGAGACTTCATCTGCTTCGCAGGTGTTGCCGAAAGGGCCAGTAGTTAGGGTTTTTTTGGTGTGTTGTTGAAGCGTTGAACCCTAGCTCTACCCTTGTGTCAACACCTATCATAGTGAGACATTATCAGATGTTGTTTGTAATTACCCTACTTATGAAAAATAAATGTACTCATTTGTGCAAGCCTGTCGCCAATGCAGACATTACATTCTTGGGAAGGAGATAGCCATCCACACTGATCATAATCCACTACAGTTCATGTAGACACGAGGAAAATTGCAGAATGATCGCCATAAGAAGTGGTCCACAGACTTGCAGCAATTCCACCTCAACATCAACTATAAAACAGGAAGCACCAACCGCATTGTTGATAGCCTTAGCAGACCACCAGTTGCGGCACTCACCATGGTGCTATGCACTTGCAACCATGAGACCTCTAGATGGCCCCAACTCTATGAGATAGACCCAAACTTCACCACCACCTACCAAATCTTGGGTGTAAATGCAGTTGTCGCTAATTTCCATCTTCAAAATGGGTTGTTGTGTCGTCTGGGCCATATATGCGTTCCATCAAGTGAGTGAGTGAAGATGATCTGGGAAGCCCACTACACTTGGTTAGCAGGACACTTCGATGTCGAAAAGACAATGGAAATGTTGCAGAAACATTTCTACTAGCCGAAACTTCGACAGGAGGTCAACAAGTATATCAAGTCATGCATTGCCTGCGTTATTGCCAAACCAACCACTAAGAAATAGGTCCTGTACACTCCTCTGCCTACTCCTGACAGGCCATGGGAATCCATCTCCATGGACTAGATGTCGGGCCTCTCGTCCACTAAGCTGTGAAATGACTGTGTTTTTGTGGTTGTTGATCGCTTTTCTAAGATGGCGATTTTGACCGCCTGCAAGAAGAGCATCACAGCAAAGGTCATTTCCAAGATCTTATTTGAACGAGTCTGGGTACATTTTGGAATCCCACAAACCATTTTCTTAGATCGGGACAATTGATTTCTCAACACAATCTAGTCGAGCCTCTAGTCACTGCTAGACACCAAGCTCAACAAATCCATGGCCTTCCACCCCCAGACAGATGTCCAAACCAGGTCATAAATAGAATGATCATGCATATCTTGTGCATGTATAATTCCAACCACCCTCGCACATGGTATGAGAGTCTTCCCTATGTCCAGCATAGCTACAAACGAGCCATGCATAGCTCAACTGGCCACAACCCCTTTCCGGTGGGGTTTGGATTCCATCCATTGGGTCTCAAAGATGTTGCACTACTCCTTGTGGTCACCTCGTCTGACTCATCTCCTACTCCAACTGAAGTTGACAAAGCCACTCGATTCATTGAGTGGATCCATCACATCCACCAACAGGTTTAGGATATCCTACATAAGTCCAGTGACAAGTACAAGTAGCGCCATGATCAACAATGGGTGCCACATAAGTTTTAGGAGGGTGATAAAGTGTGGTTGCATTTGCAGAAAGAATGCCTTGACGGACCCCATCAGAAGCTTCTCCCACTCCGTTATGGGTCATAGACCATCACCAAGGTTGTGGGTGTGTCGAGGGGTCCTAAATCCCTTTAACTCAACATTAGGAACCAAACCAGCCACCGAGGCCCAATTAGACTCTGCAACATTTAATGGTGGAATGGTTCTCCAGATCTTGTGATCTGGTCGATTAATCAATGGTCTTTACGTAGTGATCGATAGGATGTCTTCTTATGAAAAACTCTTCCTTTAGTTCGGATGTTCTCTTTTTGTATTTTCTCTTATAGGTGGGACTGATACAAGATAAAAGTCGATATAAACCAACTAGGTAACAAAGTGGGAAAATATTAACTACTGGAGAAGGTTGAGCTTGGGATAACCCTTTCACTCTAGCTTGCAGACAATGATTCTCTACCACAAGCCTAGTACTAATATGTTAACCTATTGGTGTTCCCATTATTGACTGATTCGCAATTATCAGAAGAAAACATATATGCAATAAACGATGGAAAGAAAAATAGTTCTCTTAGCTCTAATCATCAATCACATACTAACACAATGATTTATTCTTCATCGTTAAAGACAAGAACTGTAAAAACATTGAATCGGATAACTTATAAACAGATTTAGAAGCTCTTACTCGTTACAGAATCCATTCATGAGATAAAATCAGAAATAATTCTTCTTCATATCCAATCATACACACTTTTGATGAGAAACACAAACTTGTCTCTGTTCCTAAACAAGACTTCTCAATTAAGGCAACTCCTAAATAGTTATTTACAAATCCAAAAATGAGGATCTTTGTAACAACCATCGACCTCTTGCTAACAGGTCGATCCTCCTATTTATAACATACTATTAACTAAAAATAACTATTGAAAGTGTAGCTAAGTAAAACAAAACTCGCCACATGGCACTTTCTTCTTT
>SNQJ01S0045706.1:254563-265064 GCA_010110895.2 Picea sitchensis | reverse complement strand
CCCTTAGCCATATGCCAAGAAATACAAGATGTGCCTCACAAGAAGTATCAATGATGAACATAAACAACACTGTAATTCTGTAGATCTGACTTATGCAGAAGATCACATGAAGCCACTAGTCTTTCTAGGGAGAATCCTCAAATCTCCATTTCCATTCCTCATGCATGCATCAAAATCCAACTATTAATAGAAATAAGACATACCTTTTGAACCAATGGATGGATCTGATGTATCTGAGCACTTTAGACCTTCCTGGGAGCTTGATCTTAGAATCTAGAACCTCTGCATCTTCATCTTCTCAAGTTTCCATGACTTTATCAACATGTACGCTCCCTATACACAGGCAACCCGAATATTGTACGCACCCTATACACAGACAACTTGTCTATACGCACCCTATACACAGACAACCCACGTATGCACCATAAAATAGGGTTTTTCTGTAAATCCAAGAATTTCATCGTCAACCCTTCGTGCTACCTCAGACGTTCACCACTTTAGATGTATCCACAAGTATTTACAAGAAGCTTTACACAAGAAAATAGATATACAATATGTACAAGTGTGTTTTATGAGTGAGCTTTGTCTCTTATTTATATCTTCATGTAGCCTTACACTTTCCTTATTTTAGGGCTTCTTCATTTAAAATAAATTCTTTTTGCAAAGCACTTTGACTCTTGGAGGATTCTATAAGACTCATGAGGGTTCTCCAACTTCATATGGTCATAAATATCTAACCGTGAGGAGTTATGTGACGTTCCACATACCACTGAAAATGGCATGACAATCAATATCCATCTAGGGTAGTTTCCCTAACAAATTCATTTTCCTTCATCTCATTACTACACAATTAAGCATGGGTTCTCTTACTATGCAAAGCGTCTTCCTGTGAGGGATTTCACCATAAGGGGACCACTTTGGAGTTCATCCATCTTTACTTCTTATCAACCATGACAAGACAATAATGAGTCATCTTTGCATCAAACAATCTTGGTTCCATTACCCAAACCTTTGTGCTGCGGGGTTTTCTTCAAGGGTTGACATCAATGACAACCAACCTTAATAAAAAAATAATGCCCCCTTGAGGGTTTTGATTGGGTTGGTGTTGGTTGCCACCATCTTGGGGGTTTTGTTGAGGGGGGTTCCCTCCTTGTCCTTGGTTTCTATTCTTTCATTTATTTCAGTTATTGTTGGGTTGGTGAGGTGGATTGGTTGTATTCAACTATTCATAAGATTGAACATGTTGAATATGGGAAGGTTGGATGAAATTGACCCCTACCTAGTGTTGTCCATGTGAGGGTGCAACAGGTTGGGGGGGACCTGGGAAAGGATAATATGGGTTACCTTTTGGGGGTCCATATGGGTTGTAAGAAGTGGAAGTGACTCTGTGATTACTAGGTAGATATGAATTTGTTTGTGGCGAAACTAGTTGTGAAGAAGGTATTTGTTGAGGAAGGGACGTGGGTAGATGTGTACCGATGGTAGGAAGAGGATGCCATGAATGGTGGAGGGGGTGGTGGGGGAGGGTTATATGGAGTTCCCCCATTTGGTGGAAATTATGGATTGGTTCCTTATGTGGGTACCTTCTGTGCATGTGGTTGAATATGATCCATGGAGCCAATCAACCCATCAACAACATGCAATGTTCCAGTTTTGTCTTGGCCGAAGGAAAACGGACAAGGAGCATCTAGAAGGACATTGTATAGGTACCTTGATTGGGAGTAAATGAGGTCAAATTATTGCACCTTAGTGATGGATTCACCTTCAGTTTGGGGGACGATTGTAGCCACATCTTTGGCAAGGGTAGGAACGAGCAATCGGAGGAACCGATCTATCATTTGTCGTGGAGTGGTATCTACCTTGCATATGCTTCAATGTCTACGTCACTCATGAATATGGTTATAGATATGAACAATGGTGGTTTGTTTGCATTCAGAAAGAATTTCCAAACCAGCTTCATGACGGATAGGGAGTTGAAAAATGACAGAAATGCTAGTTTAGCTAGAGACTCGAAGGTTGCATGGGAACTTCACTTCTCATTTACGTACCATTTGGTTGTGATTCCAATGAGGGTTATCTGAAATAACCGTAGATGAACATAATCTTCCATTATGCTATTGGAAGAACACCCCAAGTGGAAGGACATGATATGGTTGTCTAGGTCCTCTCTGGCTTTTCCTTCAAACTTGGGAATGTTTGAAGGTAGTTTTGTGGGCATATTCATCCAAGTAGGGTCATGCAATATGGGATCATTCGTCATTTTGGTTAGATATAGGATGTTGAGAGAAGCCAAGTAGATCATGACGGGAGTGGGTCCTGCGATGTTATGAGCGAAAGTGGTTACTTGGGAGCTTGTACTTTGTGAGAAAGTTTGGGATTTTTCCTCATGGTGGAGGGTTTGTTTGTGAGTTTCTTAGGATATTGGTTCGAAGAAAAGTGGCTCTTAGTAAGCATGATCCTAGTACCATATCATTGACTGGTGTATGTGATGGTATTGTTGATGTCTCAACAAAATTAGGAAAACCACCCAAAATGGGGTGTAAGTTTCTCAAGCGCCTAGAACAATGAGGATATTGTGGTTCCCCTATGATTCTAGCCTAGAGGTGGGTGTATGAAAAATAGTGGTGAAGGAAGATAGGACAAATTGATTTCAAATTACTTTTAAACAATGTATTGATAAAACTGCATGTAATCAAGTGGTGAGAATCATACATCAAGACAACATAAAAAGTGGTTTGGGATTTTTGTAACTCCACGTGGGGGAATAAGAATCAAATAACAAATGTATGTGTCATATCCGATGTAACATGCTTCCTCTCAAATAAAATTAGACCTCCAAAAAATTACTCGATAGTGGGGCCGAAACCCACTTGATAAGAAGCTAGTGAAGGGACAAACAATCAATTATAATGAGGGGTGAAGGGGGAATATCCCGAAAGTACTAGAAATATTTCCCAACAACCATTAAAAATATGACTGAGGTGCGATTGCATCCCACAACCGCCACCTTGGGTAGACAAATCCTAGATTGCGCTACTAAGCTACCTCCATCAAGCACGCCATTTAGATTTTCAGCCTCAGAAATCGGTCAGAGGATGGATTCTTTCCAAGGGTTGGGTGACCCAAGGAGGCACGCAAATAACAACTAGACCTTGGCCTTCGACACTTCTTTGGTGTCTCCCTGCCTTATGGTATATGAATACTTGAGTGGGAGGATTTTGGCAACCTAATTCAAAATTTTCTAAGTTTCAAGTGAGAAAATGATGATGGGGAGTTATTTGAATACCTATCCCCAAAATCGTAACTTAGACTACCAAATTATTTTTTGTTCCTCCTATGGAGGTTAGAAAGTGGGTTGATTATGGTTGGTTTTAGAGTGTGAGAGTAGGCTATGAAGCTGGAGTCATGGACCAACTTCGTTTTTATGATGATGTGCACAAAAACCATGTACTAAACAAGTGAAGCCCACAAGAGCTTCAAGTATCTAGCAAAAAGGTTTCTGAATGTGTGAGAGTGTGTGCAAGGAGTGGTGATGGTGAAAAACGTTTTTAATAAGTTAAATTCAATATTTTAGCATGGTGGACATCATGTGGTCCTTTTCTTGTCTTGTTTATATAAATTACTAAATTTGTTCAAATGACCCTTGCAAATGAAATAATCTTGAGCTAAGATGGTGGATATGGTAATCCTTACTTTGACCCTCTTATCTTCCTATGATGTTTTGTAATCTAAGAAATCTTGAAAAATTGTCCCTAGATTGTGAACATATGGGCATGTATGCACCCTTTCAATCCTTTTATGCTCCCTATGTGATTTACTCTAGTATTTTGAAATTATCCTAAGATTGTGCACATGTGGGCATGTATGGGCCCTTACAAGTCTTAGATTTACATCCTAAAATGAGCTAAGAGGTATTGGCCTCTCCTAGAGATTGGTTGATTTTCTTTAAGGGAGATGATTACTTGTTTAGGAAATCTATTTTCTTATTTCCAATATCACACTAGGGTGCGAGGAAAGAGCATACTCCAATATTACTTTTAAATAAGTTTCTAGTCCCGAATTAGTGTGATGATTTTGTAAAAAGAAAAGAAGATAATGAAATTCACATGCTAAACTTTAGGCCATCCATGTGGCAAGTAAGGAAGTAAAATATGAAAGGGTTCTTTTTATCCTTCCTAAATGTCTAGGTGTGGTTTTAAGCTATGTATGCAAGAGCGGACCACCAAGCGTGCTTTTACTGGATTTTACAATACTGCATAAATCAACTCTAAGATACTTGGTGGAAGTGATTTGCTCAAGACTTACAATTTGTGAAAAAATAAGAGTAGTGTGTGGCTAAACCAGAAACAGTCACGCACAGAGAGTGACGTGTGTGTTTTAAGAGTTTTGATAGAGTGGGAGTATGCGCAGACCATTCGACTGTTTTCCCTGAACCCGCGAGCACGCAAGGAAGATGGCGGAACCAAAATTTTGAAAAACTTCCACTCAATGTGGGATGAAAAACTGCTCTCTGGAGGTGAGAATAGGTCGGTTTTAACCCCTGAAAAGCAAAAATGAGTGAGAAAAAAAACTTTAGCAGCTTAATTGGGGAGGATTTTGATCCAAGTCCCCAGTATGGTCGCCAATCTGTTGGGTTATTTTTATCACTTGTGTGAGCAAAAAGAAATCCCTTAACTATCTAGTTAGGTTATCAAGACAACATAATAATTTGTTAGTTTATTAGTGGCCCAACTAAATAGAGAACAAGAAGTAAATAACAAGGAAATAAAACTAAACTGAGCATGTAACAAATAAAATAGACACAAGAATATCTACCAAATGAGACTGATCTTCGAATTGATAAAACCTTAGAGAAATATGGGAACTTATGAGTCCCCTCTTCCTCCTTGGGAAGGCTCTTGAATCCCCAAATATAAAGTTTTCTCTCTTTTAACAATGGATAAAAATGAAAATACAATGTGAAGAATTGATAGTTGAACTTTTCAAGAGGAGAGAGGCACAACCCTTGCTATGGATGCTCAAAGAGTTCACAGTGAAATATGGCTTCTCAAAGAAAAATTGAACAACATAACAATACTCAAATTTCTTCTTCTTTTTTTGCATACAATGACCCTTTATTTATAGGAGGATGGAAAGATTTTTCCACACTACTTTCAAATGTGAATGGGAGGCCCTTGGAGGTACCTTCCATCCTTTTTAGTGATCCCAAGGTAAAATTTGGGGGGCGATTTTGGGTATGGGGGACATCCACTCCATCCCAAAAGTGTTTGAGGCCCGACTGGTTTATGTATCCACACGGGTTTTTCATCTGTCAGTCGCACAGTTTGTGCACTGTGCGCGCTGTATACCATGTTAGACTGCGTAGATGTGCGTGCGCTGATAGTGTTGAATATGCCCAACATTTCAAAACCAATTTTGCATAGTTTTGTTCTTATCTTGCCAAACTGAGGGTAATATTTCCATAATTACTGGTAGTATGTTGTGCTTGTGCTCATTATTTCTTCATCCATTGTCTGTTTTTGTGGTGAGCAATTTTTCAATAATAATAAACATAAATAAATAATTAATGATTTACTTGTATCCATAATATATGTATATCACAATGGAAAGGAATAAGCATTAATAATTGAAAGATAATCCATGCATTTAATTAATTCAAAATATTTAATCAAAGAGAACATTTGCATAAATTTAATGGAAAATTACACTTCAAATTTGATGAGGCCGAACCATGGGGGAAAAACCATGTTATTTTAAACCATAGCAATGGTATGTGGAAACACCCATTGTGTCCCAACTTGTAATGTAGAGAAGGAATCTAAAAAAACTATCTCTCTAGTCATGCATAGGGAAAATACATTAGCTAAACCACCCCTAATTGGGTAACTCAATATTAGAACAATCTCACATGGTATAAAACTTAGATCCAACTCTAAGGCCTAAACTTGATCTAAATTACCAACAATATTTAGAATTCAATTCTTTGGCTTTGTGTAGTTCCTAGGTCCTTATATCACATAGAAGCTTTACAAATTACCCTTGAACTTTATAGGTCACTTAGGACTTTACAGAGTATCCCCCTTGTGATAATCGATTGGCTTGATCCACTATTTGCAAAAGGCATGCTTCTTAGCTTTCCAATTGTGGGGAATAGCCAAGCCATGGCAATATATACGACCTCAATTATATGCATTTGCATTGAATTTCTTAACAACACCCACAAAATCACATGAAAACCACACTGAGACACTTAAGGTTGAATTTATAATATGGCCATGAGAATACAATAACTTAAATCCACATGCATATTCTATGTTCAAATCCAACTAATACATATTAAATTTTCACACATTGTTTTTTTTACAACTTCCTTTGCACCATTAAAAGCAATTGATAATATAACAATATTGAAACCACTCTTTTAAATAATACTAAATATCTACATCATTGCATTTTTATTGATTTAATAAAGTTTAAAGCATTTATCGAATCCCACCCAACAAAATTGTATGATTCCCATTTTTAGTGGATAGGAGACTATTGTTTTTATTCCTTCCAAATTTTTATATCATTTTAGTGGAGATGCCTAAACCCTCTTGACACATGATGAAATCAGGAATAAAACTATGGCTTTGGATAAATGTTCTATTTTTTGGTTTTTTTGGCTAGAATTTGGCTACATCTGAATAAAATCGCTATTTTTGTTCCGCTCATAAATCCGGATCACTATTCTTTCATTTCTTCCGGTTATTGTTGGGTTGGTGAGGTGGATTGGTCGTATTCAATTGTTCAAAAGATTGAACGAGTTGAATAGGGGAACGTTGGATGAAATGGACCCCTACCTGGTGTTGTCCATGTGAGGGTGCAACAGGTTGGGGGGGACCTGGTAAAGGATAATATGGGTTACCTTGTGGGGGTCCATATGGGTTGTAAGAAGTGGAAGTGACTCCATGATTACTAGGTGGATATGAAGTTGTTGGTGGCGGAACCGATTGTGAAGCAGGTATTTGTTGAGGAAGGAATGTGGGTAGATGTGTACCCATGGTAGGAAGAGGAGGTGTCATGAATGGTGGAGGAGGGTAATATGGAGTTCCCCCATATGGTGGAAAGTATGGATTTGTTCTGTATGCAGGTACTTGTTGTGCATGTGGTTGAATATGAGCCATGGAGCCAATCAACCCATCAACATAATGATATGTTCCAAGTTTGTCTTGGCCGAAGGACAAAGGAAGAGGAGTATCTGGAAGGACAGTGTATAGGTACCTTGATTGGTAGTAAATGAGGTCAAACTGTTGTGCCTTAGTGATGGCTTTGTCTTCAATTTGGCGGAGGGTTGTAGCCACATATTTGGCAAGGGTAGGAACGAGCGATCGGAGGAACCAATCTATCATTTATGGTGGAGTGGTATCTGCCTTGCATATGCTTCGATGTCTATGCCACTCATGAATATGGTCAGAGATATGAACAACAGTGGTTTTTTTTCATTCGGAAAGAATTTCCAAACCAGTTTCATGATGGATAGGGAGTTGAAAAAATGACATAAATTATTTTTCTAGAGACTCGAAGGTTGCATGGGAACCCGACTTCTCGTCTACATACCATTTGGTCGTGGTTCCAGTGAGGGTTCTCTGAAATAACTATAGACAAATAGAGTCTTCCATTATTCTATTGGAAGCACACCAGAAGTGGAAGGACATGACATGGTTGGTTGGGTCCTCTCCATCTTTTCCTTCAAACTTGGGAATGCCTGAAGGTAGTTTTGTGGGCATATTCAACCAAGTAGGGTCATTCAATATGGGATCATTCGTTAGTTTGGTTAGATCTGGTATGTTGAGTGAAGCCAAGTAGGGCATGACGGGGGTGGGTTCTGCCATGTTATGAGCGGAAGTGGTTCCTTGGGAGCTTGTACTTTGTGAGATAGTTTGGGCTCTGCCTCCTTGTGGTGGAGGGTTTGTTTGTGAGTTGCTTGGGATATTGGTTCCAAGCAAAGTGTCTCTTAGTAAGCCTGATCCTAGTACCATATAATTGACTGTTGTATGTGATGGTACTATTGATGTCTCAGTGAAATTAGGAACACCACCCAAAATGGGGGTTAATTTTCTCAAGAATCTAGAACGACGAGGATACTACGATTCCCCTATGATTCTAGCTTAGAGGTGGGTGTGTGAAAAATGGTGGTGAAGGAAGATAGGACAAATTGCTTTAAAATTACTTTAAACAATGTTTTCATAAAACTATATGTAATCAAGTGGTAAGAATCATACATCAAGACAATGTAAAACGTGGTTTGGGATTTTTGTAACTCCACGTGGGGAAATAAGAATCAAACAAAAAATGTGCATGTACTATCTGAGTAACGTCCTTCCTCTCAAATAACACTGGACCTCCAAAAAATCACTCGACAGTGGGGTCGAAACCCACTTGAGGAGAAGCTAGTGAAGGGACGAACACTCAGTTATAATGAGGGGTGAAGGGAGCATATCTAGGAAGTACTGGCATTATTTCCCAACAGTCATTCAAAATATGACTAAGGTGTGATTTCAAGGTACAAAACCAACACCTTGGGTAGATAAATCCTAGATTGGGATACTAAGCCACCTCCGTCAAGCACGACATTTAGATTTTCGACCTCAGAAATCGGTCAGAGGTTGCATGCTTTCCAAGGGTTGGGTGACCCAAAAAGGCATGCACAGAACAACTATACCTTGGCCTTGGACCCTTCATGGGTGTCTCCTTGCCTTATGGTATATGAATACTTCAGTGGGAGGATTTTTGCACCCTAATTCAAAAATTTCTAAGTTTCAAGTGACAAAATAATGATGGGGAGTAATTTGAAACCCTATCCCCAAAATCATAACTTAGACTACCAAATTATTTTGTGTTCCTCCTATGGAGGTTAGAAAATGGGTTGATTATGGTTGGTTTTAGAGTGTGAGAGTAGGTTGTGAAGCTAGAGTCATGGACCAACTTTGTTTTTATGATGGTGTGCACAAAGACCATTTACTAAACAAGTGAAGCCCACAAGAGATTGAAGTATTTAGCAAAAAGGTTTATGAATGCGTGAGAGTGTGTGCAAGGAGTGGTGATGGTGAAAAATATTTTTAATAAGTTAAATTCAATATTTTAGCATGGTGGACATCATGTGGTCCTTTACTTGTCTTGTTTAGATAACTTACTAAATTTGTTCAAATGACTCTTGCAAATGAAAGAATCTTGAGCTAAGATGGTGGATATGGTAATCCTTACTTTGACCCTTTTATCTTCCTATGATGTTTTGTAATCTAAGAAAGCTTGAAAAATTGTCCCTAGATTGTGAACATATGGGCATGTATGGGCCCTTTCAATGTTTTTATGCTCCCTATGTGATTTACTCAAGAATTTTGAAACTATCCTAAGATTGTGCACATGTGGGCATGTATGGGCCCTTAAAAGTTTAAGATTTACATCCCAAAATGAGCTAAGAGGTATTGGCCTCTCCTAGAGATTGGTTGATTTTTCATTAAGGGAGATGAAGACTTGTTTAGGCAATCTCTTTTCTGATTTCCAAGATCACACTAGGGTGTGAGGAAAGAGCATACTTCAAGATTGCTTAAATAAGTTTCTAGTCCTGAATTAGTGTGATGATTTTGTAAAAAGAAAAGCAGATAATGAAATTCACATGCTAAACTTTAGGCCATCCATGTGGCAAGTAAGGAAGTAAAAGATGCAAGGGTTATTTTTATCTTCCCTAAATGTCTAGGTATGGTTTTAAGATATGTATGCAAGTGTGGACCTCCAAGCCTGCTTTTACTGGATTTTACAATACTGCATAAATCAACACTAAGCTACTTGGTGGAAGTGATTTGCTCAAGCCATACAATTTGTGAAAAAATAAGACCAGTGTGGGGATAAACCAGAAACAGTAGTGCACAGAGAGCGAAGTGAACGTCTTAAGAGTTATGACAGAGCGCGGGTATGAACAAACCTCGCGACTATTTGACCTAAACCCGCATGCTCTCAAGGAAGATGGCAGGACCAAAGTTTTAAAAAACTTCCACTCAATGTGGGATGAAAAATTTCTCTCTGAAGGTGAGAATAGGCTGGTTTTAACCCCTGAAAACACAAATGAGTGAGAAAGAAAACTTTAGCAACTAATTAGGGAGGATTTTGATCCAAGTCCCCAATATGGTCGCCAATCTGTTGGGTCGTTTTTGTCACTTGGGTGAACAAAAAGAGTTCCCTTAACTATCTAGTTAGGCTATCAAGACAACACAACAATTTGTTAGTTTATTAGTGGCTCAACTAAATAGAGAACAAGAAGTAAATAACAAGGAAATAAAACTAAACTAAGCATGTAACAAATAAAATAGACACAAGAAAGAGACACAAGGAATAGCTACCAAATGAGACTGATCTTTGAATTGATAACACCTTGGAGAAATATGGGAACTTATGAGTCCCCTCTTGGGAAGGCTCTTGAATCCCCAAATACAAAGTTTTCTCTCTTCTAACAATGGCTAAA
>SNQJ01S0045706.1:219303-241612 GCA_010110895.2 Picea sitchensis | reverse complement strand
CACAACTTATTGATGGGTGGAGCACGCACACTATACATGATACCATGAGAGGGGGCATAGAGAGGGGATTCATGTGTTGAAGGACCCCAAGCCACCTTGATGAACTATGTTGGGGAAAATACCCATAATTTCCCTCTAGCTTGAAGCTAAAGTCAACTATTAAACAAAGGTACAATTGGTATCTAATGAAGTGAATCCCAACGTAAATGCATGGGAGTGAATGTAGGGTATGCCCATTAGGAAACAAAGACAACCCCAACAACAAGAGGAGAACTCAAGAAACTTTGGGGGAAAAGGAAGAAATAAAAACGCATTGTTGCATATTGAGGAAAGCCAGTTCTAGTTTTGGAAAAGAACATAGTGAAAAATACGTTGGGCATGCACAATGACAGAGCTCGTGCAACAGAGGAAGAGAGCTCACACAAAAGAAGGACGGGAAAAATAGAAATGGGTAGCAGGAACCCATGAGAAAACGAGTAAGGTTTAGATGGAAGTGTGGAAGAGTCCATGAGTCTTGGAGACCAAAAGAGAAAATTGTTGAGAATGTTGGAGAGTGTTGCAAGTTGTAGGAGATCCCACAAGTAGAACAGATTGATAGAGCATCATAAAATTCATGTGACTAGGTAGAGAACCCTGAAACCAAATTGAATTGAGAGGGTCACGAGCTTGATGTGTGCGGAGTAGTAAAAATGACTCCCTTGTGCTAAGATAATCCAATTGAGATGGCATCTAAAAAACCTCGTGGAGGCCCCTGACATGATGGGTACGAAGGATTTTCTACTATTGATTGTTGTGAAGGACAGTGGCCTTCACACTATCAATTTCTCTGGGAGACTGAATGTTCCCCTATTGGTATCATGGTCTGGCACGGGGGTCCAGATTGTAGAAAGGACTAGTGCATTTGAGCCTATGTATGGGTGGAAAATCACTCACCCACAGTTAGTTGGGTTGGCTACAAATAATATACAGATCAGTGTTCTTTGCATTATGTGCATTGGTTATAATAAATGGATAGTGCCTATTTTTGTATTCATGAGTATGTATAGAATGATGGACGAATGAATGGTTGTGTGAACCATGTAATCATCATGTTTATAAGTTAAATCACCATACATGTTATATTTTCTTGAATGCAATCATAAGTAATCTAGGCTTGTGATTGAAGACCTGTGAAAGTTCCATGAATGACTATGAGTAAGAATCTATAAGGATAGTGCATAGTTGTATGCTTATGTTTTCCTGTGTGCACAATAGTATAAGTCATGTATTTGATTTTCCTGTGAGAGAAAATCATAATAATAAGTCGAGGAATAGAAGGAAGGCATGAATCTATGATAATTCATGTGTGTTAGAATATATATTTCATACTAGTATAATGGATGAAAATTGCATGGTTTACATAGAAACCTGTAAGGACTTAGACATAGGTTGTAAGCCCTCTGATTCCTATGTGAAATGTAATTTACCCTCTTGGTTTGTTTCCCTATACATTTTCCTTGAGACTCTGTGAATTGTATTGAATTGTTTGTATATGGAAAGGGAAAGTTTGCAGGATATAAATTGAATGTGTATGGGAAAGTATGCAGAGGAATTTGAGTGACCTGGACTCCTTAGTTCCTTTTAAATCATGTAATGGAAAGCCTCTTGGAAACCCTAATATCGAGGATAGTCGGGTTTGTGGAGGCCCAAAGTATCCTTAGCAGAATTCCCTGGATATGGAACCTTGTGGTGGAACGACAAGGGTGGAACCCTAATGTGGTAACCTAGACCATGTGGAACCCCTATAACCAAGACTGCACTTAACTAGGTTGTTCAAGCCTTTGATAATTGGCGAAGGAAAGCAAGAAATTGACTAAGTGTTTAGGACAAATCTGAGCCTTCCATTGAGCAGGGGAGGTTGATCTCAACCATCCACGGAGAAGGACTCTGGGTTAGGCTTTCGGGAGAAGTCTTGCGATGAGAAAGACTTGCAGTGAAGTCCCGAAGAGAGGTTTTCTAACTGTGGAATTGTTTTCGCAAAGGCTTGTGGGGTTAACGTCAGTGGAAGAAATTCTTTGGAGAAGAGTCCATGGGACAGAGCACGATTGGTCCGTGGGTTGCGACCGTGGAGGAATTAATCAACAAAGTATGAATTTGTTGGGTAAAGGTCGTGAGCATGAGCCGATGAATGGTGAGAGCCATTGAGTCTCAGAGATTAGATCTGAACCATCAGATCTATTGGGCCAAGGGGGCCTGTTAAGTAACGTGTCGGTTAAAGACCGTGTTGGTTTGGGTACTTGTGAGGATTTAGACCATCGGTCTTAGACAATATAGGTCATCCGATCTTGCGGGAAGCATGTTGACGCACTCTGTGAAGAAGTTTGGCAAGTGCATTAAGCTTAGATATGCGAGATCCGAATGTCAGATCTATCGAGCCCGATGGTCGGTAAAGAGTGTGCGAGTTAGGAACCTGCATAATATCTAGATCATTGATCGAGACATTGCAATTGAAAGAAATAAATGTTCAATGCATAAAGAAATGAGTGTAGTTGACATCTCTTTCTCTTAAGAGATAAACTATCACTATTCTAGTCAGCTTGTGTTCTACGATATTCTTTTATTCATTAATAAAAGATGGGTTTCACTATATTTTCATTTGAATCTCATTTTGTTTTCAATATAATCTGGATCACAACAAGATGCAGGAATCATAAAGCACACAAATGCACTCAAAGAAGCCAAACCCCAAATTCACTTAAAACACACAAGAAGAAAATCAGAGACCTATCGAGGGGTCAAATCACAGACTAAAAATCATATGCAATCTCCCTAACCCAATCCAAGAACAAATCTAAAAAGAAAATGGACCTAGCTAAGGATCCCTACCCCTCGGTCGAAAATCCTCCTACTGGTGATGATGATAATGATGAGGAAAATTGGGATGACGATGATAATTATTATGATGAGTGGGCATTTGTTTGGAATTCTCTCCATGCTATGCATGGGATTTTTTGTACACGTAGATCACAGTTTTGATAGAGAATGGACCTAATGTAAACGCTTGATATTTTTATGATGATCTGCTATATATTCAAATTCTTTATGGTATTGACTTTATGAATTTTATGTTAATGAATGCAATGATGATGTAAATATATATGTATTTACATGTAATGATGATTATGTATATGCTTATGTTCATTTATGGTTTTCTATTGCTTTTGGGTTAAAGTGATTAAATATATTTTGATCTATTTAAAGGATCAAGAAAAATGCTCAAACCTAACCCAAATCTAGCATATCTAAAGGATCTAACCACCCAGACAGTGATGAGGAAGACAAACAAGCTACAAAACACTTCCAAAAAGAAAAAGAACAAGGATTTTCCAAATCTAAGGAAGAATCACTAGATCCTTCCCAAGTGGAGTCGTCAGTTCTATTATGGAGAAATCCCTCCTGCACATAGGTGAGCAGACCCTTGGATCTCCCCTTGATCTAGTCCTTGTCATTTCTCATGTGTGTAGGTATGGAACTAGTGAGGCTGGCATACCAAAAACAACAACGAGGTCGAGTCGAGGTGATCAATCCCATGCCACTGGCCCAGAGGCATGGGTGGGATGATGATGTAATCCTTGATGACTTGCATTATTGAGTGAACCAACTATTGGATGGGGTGACAGACTAGGGATGGAAACACCTTAACAATTCACTGAGGGAACTCTGCTTTGGGGTATGAACTAAGTGTTGACTTATTATGTGGAGGGTGACTATGGTAGCTTAGGGTATAAGGGACCTAGCTAAGGATCCCTACCCCTCGGTCGAAAATCCTCCTACTGGTGATGATGATAATGATGAGGAAAATTGGGATGACGATGAGAATTATGATGATGAGTAGGCATTTCTTTGGAATTCTCTCCATGCTATGCATGGGATTTTTTCTACACGTAGATCACGTTTTTGGTAGAGAATGGACCTAATGTAAATGCTTGATATTTTTATGATGATCTAATATATATTCAAATTCTTTATGGTATTGACTTTATGAATTTTATGTTAATGAATGCAATGATGATGTAAATATATATGTATTTACATGTAATGATGATTATGTAGATGCTTATGTTCATTTATGGTTTTCTATTTCTTTTGGGTTAAAGTGATTAAATAGATTATGATCTATTTAAAGGATCAAGAAAAATGCTCAACCCTAACCCAAATCTAGCATATCTAAAGGATCTAACCACCGAGACAGTGATGAGGAAGACAAACAAGCTACAAAAAAAATCCAGAAAGAAAAAGAACCAGGATTTTCCAAATCTAAGGAAGAATCACTAGATCCTTCCCAAGTGGAGTCGTCAGTTCTTTTATGGAGAAATCTCCCCTGCACATAGGTGATCAATCCCTTGGATCTGCCCTTGATCTAGTTCTTGTCATTTATCATGTGTGTAGGTATGGAACCAGTGAGACTGGCATACCAAAAACAATAACGAGGTCGAGTCGAGGTGATCAATCCCATGCCACTGGCCCAAAGGCATGGGTGGGATGATGATGTAATCATTGATGACTTGCATTATTGAGTGGACCAACTACTAGATGGGGCGACATACTAGGGATGACAACACCTTAACAATGCACTAATGGAGATCTTTGAGGTACGAGCTAAGTGTTGACCTATTATGTGGAGGGTGACTATGGTAGCTTAGGGTATAAGGGACCTAGCTAAGGGTCCCTACCCCTCGATCGAAAATCTTCCTACTGGTGATGATGATAATGATGAGGAAAATTGGGATGACGATGAGAATGATGATGATGAGTAGGCATTTGTTTGAAATTCTCTCCATGCTATGCATGGGAGTTTTTGTACATGTAGATCACGTTTTTTTTTATAGAGAATGGAGCTAATGTAAA
Source organism: Picea sitchensis (assembly GCA_010110895.2). Classification (NCBI taxonomy): domain Eukaryota; kingdom Viridiplantae; phylum Streptophyta; class Pinopsida; order Pinales; family Pinaceae; genus Picea; species Picea sitchensis. Next base: position 236,725 of record SNQJ01S0045706.1, on the reverse strand, counting down.
CGCTTGATATTTTTATGATGATCTGATATATATTCAAATTCTTTATGATATTGACATTATGAATTTTATGTTAATGAATGCAATGATTATGTAAATATATATGTATTTACATGTAATGATGATTATGTAGATGCTTATGTTCATTTATGGTTTTCTATTGCTTTTGGGTTAACGTGATTAAATAGATTATGATCTATTAAGAACACGAATGAATGTAATGAATTCGAATTGTCTAACTAATTGTGTAACTAGTACATACTTTCTAAATAACTAATTGTGTAACTAGTACATACTTTCTAAACAAACAAGGATCATAGACCCGGTAGCAGTTATTCCACTCTGTGATGAGTAATTGAGAAGAGTCCAAAAAAATAGTTTTTTCAGTTTTGGGCAAACATGGAGATTTTAATGACTAAAAAAAAGTTTTTCGGTTAGGGGAAGACATTGGAATTTTAAATATTTATACACGTATCCTGCATGTGGAAAATGATATAAATACTATGAATTGGTGTTTTTATCAAATTTGAAAATTTGACTTGATTCATGTGGTAAAATTGAACTCATATGACGTGATTATTAATCCCTGCCTGCGGCAAAGGGACTATAGCTTTCACATGGCCGTCAACGATAGTTGATTGCCTATTAGTTGGTACATTTTGCATCTAATTTGTAAACTTTGATTTATTTAACCTAAGTTTCGTTCATTTTCATATTAATTTACTTCACTCACNCACAACTTATTGATGGGTGGAGCACGCACACTATACATGATACCATGAGAGGGGGCATAGAGAGGGGATTCATGTGTTGAAGGACCCCAAGCCACCTTGATGAACTATGTTGGGGAAAATACCCATAATTTCCCTCTAGCTTGAAGCTAAAGTCAACTATTAAACAAAGGTACAATTGGTATCTAATGAAGTGAATCCCAACGTAAATGCATGGGAGTGAATGTAGGGTATGCCCATTAGGAAACAAAGACAACCCCAACAACAAGAGGAGAACTCAAGAAACTTTGGGGGAAAAGGAAGAAATAAAAACGCATTGTTGCATATTGAGGAAAGCCAGTTCTAGTTTTGGAAAAGAACATAGTGAAAAATACGTTGGGCATGCACAATGACAGAGCTCGTGCAACAGAGGAAGAGAGCTCACACAAAAGAAGGACGGGAAAAATAGAAATGGGTAGCAGGAACCCATGAGAAAACGAGTAAGGTTTAGATGGAAGTGTGGAAGAGTCCATGAGTCTTGGAGACCAAAAGAGAAAATTGTTGAGAATGTTGGAGAGTGTTGCAAGTTGTAGGAGATCCCACAAGTAGAACAGATTGATAGAGCATCATAAAATTCATGTGACTAGGTAGAGAACCCTGAAACCAAATTGAATTGAGAGGGTCACGAGCTTGATGTGTGCGGAGTAGTAAAAATGACTCCCTTGTGCTAAGATAATCCAATTGAGATGGCATCTAAAAAACCTCGTGGAGGCCCCTGACATGATGGGTACGAAGGATTTTCTACTATTGATTGTTGTGAAGGACAGTGGCCTTCACACTATCAATTTCTCTGGGAGACTGAATGTTCCCCTATTGGTATCATGGTCTGGCACGGGGGTCCAGATTGTAGAAAGGACTAGTGCATTTGAGCCTATGTATGGGTGGAAAATCACTCACCCACAGTTAGTTGGGTTGGCTACAAATAATATACAGATCAGTGTTCTTTGCATTATGTGCATTGGTTATAATAAATGGATAGTGCCTATTTTTGTATTCATGAGTATGTATAGAATGATGGACGAATGAATGGTTGTGTGAACCATGTAATCATCATGTTTATAAGTTAAATCACCATACATGTTATATTTTCTTGAATGCAATCATAAGTAATCTAGGCTTGTGATTGAAGACCTGTGAAAGTTCCATGAATGACTATGAGTAAGAATCTATAAGGATAGTGCATAGTTGTATGCTTATGTTTTCCTGTGTGCACAATAGTATAAGTCATGTATTTGATTTTCCTGTGAGAGAAAATCATAATAATAAGTCGAGGAATAGAAGGAAGGCATGAATCTATGATAATTCATGTGTGTTAGAATATATATTTCATACTAGTATAATGGATGAAAATTGCATGGTTTACATAGAAACCTGTGAGGACTTAGACATAGGTTGTAAGCCCTGTGATTCCTGTGTGAAATGTAATTTACCCTCTAGGTTTGTTTCCCTATACATTTTCCTTGAGACTCTATGAATTGTATTGAATTGTTTGTATATGGAAAGGGAAAGTTTGCAGGATATAAATTGAATGTGTATGGGAAAGTATGCAGAGGAATCTGAGTGACCTGGACTCCTTAGTTCCTTTTAAATCATGTAATGGAAAGCCTCTTGGAAACCCTAATATCGAGGATAGTCGGGTTTGTGGAGGCCCAGAGTATCCTTAGAAGAATTCTCTAGATATGGAACCTTGTGGTGGAATGAAAAGGGTGGAACCCTAATGTGGTAACCTAGACCATGTGGAACCCCTTATAACCAAGACTGCACTTAACTAGGTTATTCAAGCCTTTGATAATTGGCGAAGGAAAGCAAGAAATTGACTAAGTGTTTAGGACAAATCTGAGCCTTCCATTGAGCAGGGGAGGTTGATCTCAACCATCCACGAAGAAGGACTCTGGGTTAGGCTTTCGAGAGAAGTCTTGTGATGAGAAAGACTTGCAGCGAAGTCCCAAAGAGAGGTTTTCTAACCGTGGAATTGTTTTCGCAAAGGCTTGTGGGGTTAACGTCTATGGAAGAAATTATTTGGAGAACAGTCCATGGGATAGAGCCCGATTGGTCTGTGGGTTGTGACCATGGAGGAATTAATCAACAAAGTATGAATTTGTTGGGTAAAGGTCGTGAGAACGAGCCGATGAATGGTGAGAGCCATTGATTCTCAGATATTAGATCTGAACCATCAGATCTATTGGGCCAAGGGGGACTGTTAAGTAACATGTCAGTTAAAGACTGTGTTGGTTTGGGTACTTGCGAGGATTTAGACCATCAGTCTTAGACAATATAGGTCATCCGATCTTGCGGGAAGCATGTTGACGCAGTCTGTGAAGAAGTTTGGCAAGTGCATTAAGCTCGGATATGCGAGATTTGAATGTCAGATCTATCGAGCCCGATGGTCGGTAAAGAGTGTGCGAGTTAGGAACCTGCATAATATCTAGATCATTGATCGGGACGTTGCAATTGAAAGAAATAAATGTTCAATGCATAAAGAAATGAGCATAGTTGACATCTCTTTCTCTTAAGAGATAAACTATCACCATTCTAGCTAGCTTGTGTTCTACGATATTCTTTTATTCATTAATAGAAGATGGGTTTCACTATATTTTTGTATTATCTGCTATATTTTCGTTTGAATCTCATTTTGTTCTCAATATAATCTGGATCACAACAAGATTCAAGAATCATAAAGCACACAAATGCACTCAAAGAAGCCAAACCCCAAATTCACTTAAAACACACAAGAAGAAAATCAGAGACCTATCGAGGGGTCAAATCACAGACTAAAAATCATATGCAATCTCCCTAACTTAATCCAAGAACAAATCTAAAAAGAAAATGGAAAAAATTATTGAAAATTTCGCATGTAGGAGGTGGTTGCACTTTGCTAGTAGTGCAAAAGGCGACCAAAATGTTGCAGTTGCAACTTTCTAGTTATGCAGTCAACAACCAGTCACTTTGTCTTCCAAAGAGAGGGAGTGACCAGGTAGAAAATCAAGAAAAATTCTCAAACCTAACCCAAATCTAGCATATCTAAAGGATCTAACCACCCAGACAGTGATGAGGATGACAAACAAGCTAAAAAACACTTCCAGAAAGAAAAAGAACAAGGATTTTCCAAATCTAAGGAAGAATCACTAGATCCTTCCCAAGTGGAGTCGTCAGTTCTATTATGGAGAAATCCCCCCTGCACATAGGTGAGCAGTCCCTTGGATCTTCCCTTGATCTAGTCCTTGTCATTTCTCATGTGTGTAGGTATGGAACCAGTGAGGTTGGCATACCAAAAAAACAATGAGGTCGAGTCGAGGTGATCAATCCCATGCCACTGGCCCAGAGGCATGGGTGGGATGATGATGTAATCCTTGATGACTTGTATTATTGAGTGGACCAACTACTGGATGGGGTGACAAACTAGGGATGACAACACCTTAACAATGCACTAATGGAACTCTACTTTGGGGTACGAGCTAAGTGGTGACCTATTATGTGGAGGGTGACTATGGTAGCTTAGGGTATAAGGGGCCTAGCTAAGGATCCCTACCCCTTGGTCGAAAATCCTCCTACTGGTGATGATGATAATGATGAGGAAAATTGGGATGACGATGATAATTGTTATGATGAGTGGGCATTTGTTTGGAATTCTCTCCATGCTATGCCTGGGATTTTTTGTACACGTAGATCACGGTTTTGATAGAGAATGGACCTAATGTAAACGCTTGATATTTTTGTGATGATCTGATATATATTCAAATTCTTTATGGTATTGACTTTATGAATTTTATGTTAATGAATGCAATGATGATGTAAATATATATGTATTTACATGTAATGATGATTATGTATATGCTTATGTTCATTTATGGTTTTCTATTACTTTTGGGTTAAAGTGATTAAATATATTTTGATCTATTTAAAGGATCAAGAAAAATGCTCAAACCTAACCCAAATCTAGCATATCTAAAGGATCTAACCACCCAGACAATGATGAGGAAGACAAACAAGCTACAAAACACTTCCAAAAAGAAAAAGAACAAGGATTTTCCAAATCTAAGGAAGAATCACTAGATCCTTCCCAAGTGGAGTCGTCAGTTCTATTATGGAGAAATCCCTCTTACACATAGGTGAGCAGTCCCTTGAATCTCCCCTTGATATAGTCCTTGTCATTTCTCATGTGTGTAGGTATGGAACCAGTGAGACTGGCATACCAAAAACAACAACTAGGTTGAGTCGAGGTGATCAATCCCATGCCACTGGCCTAGAGGCATGGGTGGGATGATGATGTAATCCTTGATGACTTTCATTATTGAGTGAACCAACTACTAGATGGGGTGACAGACTAGGGATGGAAACACCTTAACAATTCACTAAGGGAACTCTGCTTTGGGGTACGAGCTAAGTGTTGACCTATTATGTGGAGAGTGACAATGGTAGCTTAGGGTATAAGGGACCTAGCTAAGGATCCCTACCCCTCGGTCGAAAATCCTCCTACTGGTGATGATGATAATGATGAGGAAAATTGGGATGACGATGTGAATTATGATGATGAGTAGGCATTTCTTTGGAATTCTCTCCATGCTATGCATGGGATTTTTTCTACATGTAGATCATGTTTTTGATAGAGAATGGACCTAATGTAAATGCTTGATATTTTTATGATGATCTAATATATATTCAAATTCTTTATGGTATTGACTTTATGAATTTTATGTTAATGAATGCAATGATGATGTAAATATATATGTATTTACATGTAATGATGATTATGTAGATGCTTATGTTCATTTATGGTTTTCTATTGCTATTGGGTTAAAGTGATGAAATAGATTATGATCTATTAAAGGATCACGAAAAATTCTCAAACCTAACCCAAATATAGCATATCAAAATGATCTAACCACCCAGACAGTGATTAGGAAGACAAACAAGCTACAAAACACTTCCGGGAAGAAAAAGAACAAGGATTTTCCAAATCTAAGGAAGAATCACTAGATCCTTCCCAAGTGGAGTCATCAGCTCTATTATGGAGAAATCCCCCCTGCACATAGGTGAGTAGTCCCTTGGATCTTCCCTTGATCTAGTCCTTGTCATTTCTCATGTGTGTAGGTATGGAACCAGTGAGGTTGGCACACCTAAAACAACAACGAGGTCGAGTCGAGGTGATTAATCCTGTGCCACTGGCCCAGAGGCATGGGTGGGATGATGATGTAATCCTTGATGAATTGAATTATTGAGTGGACCAACCACTGGATGGGGTGAGAGACTAGGGATGACAACACCTTAAAAATGCACTAATGGATATATGCTTTGGGGTATGAGCTAAGTGTTGACCTATTATGTGGAGGGTGACTATGGTAGCTTAGGGTATAAGGGACCTAGCTAAGGATCCCTACCCCTCGGTCGAAAATCCTCCTATTGGTGATGATGATAATGATGAGGAAAATTGGGATGACGATGAGAATTATGATGATGAGTAGGCATTTTTTTGGAATTCTCTCCATCTATCCACGAGAGTTTTTGTACATGTAGATCATGTTTTTTTATAGAGAATGGACCTAATGTAAACGCTTGATATTTTTACGATGATCTGATATATATTCAAATTCTTTATGGTATTGACTTTATGAATTTTATGTTAATGGATGCAATGATGATGTAAATATATATACATATTTACATGTAATGATGATTATGTAGATGCTTATGTTCATTTATGGTTTTCTATTTCTTTTGGGTTAAAGTGATTAAATAGATTATGATCTATTTAAAGGATCAAGAAAAATGCTCAACCCTAACCCAAATCTAGCATATCTAAAGGATCTAACCACCGAGACAGTGATGAGGAAGACAAACAAGCTACAAAAAAAATCCAGAAAGAAAAAGAACCAGGATTTTCCAAATCTAAGGAAGAATCACTAGATCCTTCCCAAGTGGAGTCGTCAGTTCTTTTATGGAGAAATCTCCCCTGCACATAGGTGATCAATCCCTTGGATCTGCCCTTGATCTAGTTCTTGTCATTTATCATGTGTGTAGGTATGGAACCAGTGAGACTGGCATACCAAAAACAATAACGAGGTCGAGTCGAGGTGATCAATCCCATGCCACTGGCCCAAAGGCATGGGTGGGATGATGATGTAATCATTGATGACTTGCATTATTGAGTGGACCAACTACTAGATGGGGCGACATACTAGGGATGACAACACCTTAACAATGCACTAATGGAGATCTTTGAGGTACGAGCTAAGTGTTGACCTATTATGTGGAGGGTGACTATGGTAGCTTAGGGTATAAGGGACCTAGCTAAGGGTCCCTACCCCTCGATCGAAAATCTTCCTACTGGTGATGATGATAATGATGAGGAAAATTGGGATGACGATGAGAATGATGATGATGAGTAGGCATTTGTTTGAAATTCTCTCCATGCTATGCATGGGAGTTTTTGTACATGTAGATCACGTTTTTTTTTATAGAGAATGGAGCTAATGTAAACGCTTGATATTTTTATGATGATCTGATATATATTCAAATTCTTTATGATATTGACATTATGAATTTTATGTTAATGAATGCAATGATTATGTAAATATATATGTATTTACATGTAATGATGATTATGTAGATGCTTATGTTCATTTATGGTTTTCTATTGCTTTTGGGTTAACGTGATTAAATAGATTATGATCTATTAAGAACACGAATGAATGTAATGAATTCGAATTGTCTAACTAATTGTGTAACTAGTACATACTTTCTAAATAACTAATTGTGTAACTAGTACATACTTTCTAAACAAACAAGGATCATAGACCCGGTAGCAGTTATTCCACTCTGTGATGAGTAATTGAGAAGAGTCCAAAAAAATAGTTTTTTCAGTTTTGGGCAAACATGGAGATTTTAATGACTAAAAAAAAGTTTTTCGGTTAGGGGAAGACATTGGAATTTTAAATATTTATACACGTATCCTGCATGTGGAAAATGATATAAATACTATGAATTGGTGTTTTTATCAAATTTGAAAATTTGACTTGATTCATGTGGTAAAATTGAACTCATATGACGTGATTATTAATCCCTGCCTGCGGCAAAGGGACTATAGCTTTCACATGGCCGTCAACGATAGTTGATTGCCTATTAGTTGGTACATTTTGCATCTAATTTGTAAACTTTGATTTATTTAACCTAAGTTTCGTTCATTTTCATATTAATTTACTTCACTCACNCTGCGGCAAAGGGACTATAGCTTTCACATGGCCGTCAACGATAGTTGATTGCCTATTAGTTGGTACATTTTGCATCTAATTTGTAAACTTTGATTTATTTAACCTAAGTTTCGTTCATTTTCATATTAATTTACTTCACTCACGTTTTTCAAAAATATTTTAAAATTGTTTTCTATCGAGATTTTAAAATATTTTTAAAATAAAAAATTCTGATTGGTTGGTTGGAAATCATTAGCCCTGCTATGAGATAACTTATTTTCTATCGGGATTTTAAAATATTTTTAAAATAAAAAATTCTGGTTGTAAACATATATCTCGGTTACGAAATTCAGTTACGAAATACTCCCATGCGTCTTCATAAGACCGCTGCATTCAGAGTAGGAAATTTCTTCCTAATATCGAGTCATCTTCCTCGCAATTTACAGTCTGTTGTGGGCTGAGGAGTTGAAGCTTCCAGGGGCATTCCTGTGTCTTGTCTCCAACGGTTTTACAAGCCGCCCAAAACCTCCATCAAGCAAAAGCAAAGGAAAAGATGAAAACTCTCTTCTGAGCTTCGAGGTTTAGTGGCAGGAATTGAACTTGGCTCTCTTCTGAGCTTCAGGATTTAGTGGCAGTTCTTCCATGGTCCACACACTATCCTGCCTCCACATGCTATCCATGCAGGAACAAATATGACAAGTGGCGAGTTAAATCGGGAAATAGCATCATACATATATTAGTGCTGGTGCTTATGATGTTATTAAAAACTTTTTTTTTTATTTGTGATCGAATCACAACCATATAAAAACGTTCCTAGTGGAGACATGAGCAATCAATCCGCAGAAATGATTAGAGCAATCAATTCTCAGACAAAACATTTGGAACCCAAAAGTGACGCTTGAGCTTCGACCATCTTTACGTAAACATTATATCTCGGTTACGAAATTCAGTTGAAAACTGTAAATTATTAAGGTCACGGCCAAGATTTGACTGGTAAAGTCTACGAAGGTATACATACCCTACCCCCCTCTGGATTTGAACCTGTGATTTTTTAAGAGGAAACACATGTTCTTAACCATTAAGCCAATTCAGGTTGTATTAATGCTTCAAAATTACACCATGACATGAAGGTGCTAGCTGTCCCGCTTGTGAAGGAAACCGAGACAATTGGCCAATCCGAATGAACATGCAAATTCAAAACATTGTTTTGCCACCTTATCTGGAGGAAACCAGGGTGCATTCCCAGTTTTAACAGTAACAGTCGTCCGTCTCCTTGCTGCGTCTGACAGGAATGGCATAGAGTTGAGTGCAGGTGGGGCATTGTCGCCGTGGGGTGGCGCTGGAGTAGGCGGCATACAACATGTCCAGGCGTTGGTTAATGCCGACAACTCTAAAGATTTGGTCGTCCACCCTGCTTCGGACCTCGAAAATCAGGTCCAGGTGTTCCGGGTGAAGAAGTGGTGGTGGGGATGGCGACTTTTGCTCATTGTCCTCCTCCTGGTGTGCATGCTGCGTTCACTGCGGCTTCAATTCCTCGTTGCCTTCCGACAGCTCTTCCTCTACCAGACAGGTGGCGAATTCCTCAATGGGAGCGTCGTTGGGACCGTGTGCTTCTCGCGGGCGGGGAGGTGGTGTTTCTGCTCCAAAACACGCAGGGGGGTTCCAATTGTCTGGAACCGTGAACATGCGACTTTCAGAAAAATCGTCGGGGAGTTCCGCCGAAGGAATTTCCTCAACATATGTTCTGGGGGGTGAGTCTGCTTCTTTGGACTCCCTGGGTCTCTTTTTCTTGGCAAGAATAAGAGCTCGCTCGAACTTCTTATGCATTTTCCGCCGTGAGTCGGCCGCGTAACACCCTGCGCCTCTGCAGGGTCTTCCTCTTGCTCGTGGCATGGTGAGAATGAGGACGAGAGCCAGAACTTCCCCTGCACTTCTGTTCTTGCTCGACTCTGTAAGCTTCCAATGCATCCCAAAGCCACCGAGAAGGTTGATAAGGGCGAAAACGGTGGTTGTAGCCATTAAGGCCGCGGGCTTAATGCTCTAGCTAGCCGGTCTTCTCGCGCGAGTGAGAGGCCTCGTCAAAAGGTGGAGGCAAACTGAAGTGATGCCCTTCATAACTAGCGGAGATATGAGGGCGGTTGGCCACCATTAATGGCCCCTCCTAGCGCTTCTCCACGTGCCCACCCTGCTCTGCGTGGCACCCCATCCGGGGAAAAAAATTTGAAAGACATGGGGGTGGGCTTTGATCCACTTATGTGTGCACGGGTCACGATACAATTTAGTATAATATCTCTGGGTGCAACCACACGTTCGACCACTACCTTAAGGTGTCCCCATGATTCCAGGTAAAGCCCTCACGAGAATTGAACTTTACCCAACAGTAAAAAACTCCTTGCTTTTCACCATTGAATCCAACCCCTTTGAACATACCATATACCTATTATTTATAGTATTATACATATATGAATAATCCGTTCTAATGTTCTCTGTTAACGAATGACAAGGATATAAAAACTTTTCTATATGTGATCGAATCACAAACATATAACTTTAGGATTTTGAGACATAATTTTCACACATGATCAATCTAATTATTAATAGTTATCTTACTTTATAATGATCTGCGCGATTTTGAGATTGTTCACCGTACACATTGTTATGTTATTTTTATATATAGTGTGTTGTTCCTTTCCCTCCCACAAATTAGTGATTTCTTATATTTTTCGTGAGCGAATAATTTATTATAAAAAAAAAAAAAAAAATCGTAAATAAGGTTAGGATTAAAGCAACTGTGGTTAATAAGATGTATAATGGCCAATCTTCAAATTCATCACTATCAATTAAAGAGTATTCTTCAAAAAGCTGATTTTTCCATGTTTCTATACATAACCACAAGCTATATCTTTAATAACAAAAGCAAATAATAATGAAACACAACACAAGCTATATCTTTAATAACAAAAGCAAATAATAATAAAACATACCAATATCTTTAATAACAAAAGCAAATAATAATGAAACACAACACAAGCTATATCTTTAATAACAAAAGCAAATAATAATGAAACATAGCAATAGTAACTCTTCCCTAAAATTGATTTTTAACCACAAGCTATATCTTCAATAACAAAAGCAAATAATGATGAAACATAACCAATAGCAACTCTTCCCTAAAGGCAGGAACTTGCTGCTCTGCAGCTGGTCTTGTTGGTTTTTTACCAAGGCCGGGAGGCTTTCATTTCTCTACAGAACCACCACTCGCAATGAGAAATAGGAAATGGTTTTCTCGAGGATCCTAGATTTGTAGCCTCTTGCTATTCTATAGTGTTAGAAGAGCATATCTGTTAATTGTAATCCGTTGTTTTTGTTTGCAAAATGCTATATTTCATCCCAGAATTATTGAATTTGATTTGTTGTGATCATGCCATTTTTTGAGGACTCTGGACTCACAACCTCTCATTATTGTAGAGGAGGATCTTCCTCCATATCCGTTGATGTTGGAATCTGTAATTGAGATAAGCCAATTGCAGAGTGGCACACTACTCTTTAACCAATGAGATCTGATTTATATTTAACAGCATGAGAACTTGGACAATTATTAGTAATTTTGATGGTATGAAACCATTAGTAATTTTGACCATTATTATTAATTTGGATGGTTTATTTTATAATAATTGTAAAAAATCAATGATTTTTAAAAAATTAAACAATATTTTGTTAGAAAATCAAATTTAAAAGAATAGTATTTAGTTTTATGTATGAAATTAAGATTAGATATTACTGAAAAACATATGATTTTATTGGAGATAGATCTCAAGAAATACTCATTTTGAACCAAAGGTTTCTAGTAAACCTGATATTCTATTCAGTAAAAACTACCGCTAAATCATTCCAAGTGACATGGTTTTCCTAGCAATGAATAAACTTAATGAGATTTCAATAATAACAAGCCATTACAATCATGCAAACTCTTGGATATCTCAGGATTGAATAATTGCATTTGTAAAAAGATATTTCAAATACAACAAACAATTCAGAAACATTGATCTCTTGGTAGTTTGTTTTCATGTATGAAATTTAAGGTTGAATATTAATGAAAAACATAAGATTTTATTGGAGGCAGATCACAAGAGATACTCATTCTAAACCAAAGATATCAGGTAAGCTTGATATTCTCTAAATAAAAATCACCATTACTAAATCATTCTATTTCAAGTGATATGATTTTCCTTCAATAATAGTGATGAGTTAACTTAATCAAATTTCAATAATAGCCATGAATTAACTTAATCAAATTTCAATAATAACAAGCCATTACAATCACACAAACTCCTGAATATCTCAGGATTGAATAATTACATTTGTGAAAAGATATTTCAAATACAGCAAACAATTCAGAAACATTGTTCTCTCAGTAGTTTGGAGTATAAACCCATGAAACCTTGTTCTTCCCCTGAAAGTTAATTTTAATTAAGAACAAACTTTTATATGTTGACTCAGGAATGGAAAAGTAAAAACGTAAGATCCGATGAGATGTTACCAAGTAGACACTACCCGGCTTCAGTGGTCACCGAACTCGAATTTTAAACTAAATGTAGCTCAAAACTAACAACAATTAACCTAATAGAGGCAGCCATTTAACCTAATGCACGTTGATCTGGTGGAGCCCTATGACTTACAGTGCCGAGTACATGTAACCATATTCTTTCGTTCAAAGTCTGCAACGCCGTATTTTGATAATATACGAAGCCATTCAAAATATACGAAGCATATTACCCGGTACACCCTCCGGCCTGCAACACCAAAATAGTTTTTTCTTTGTGAAATGCCAACTTCGCATTAACCATCATTACTAAGAAAGCACATAGATTCGAGCACATTTATATCCTTCCGGTACTCTAATGGGGGCTTGAAATCACTGTTTCCTTCAGACTTACCCTTCAGCTAGATGCGGAGACAGCAACACCAAAAACGTCGTTCAAAGGAGTGGTTGAAACCAGAGAAGCCCAAAGCAGCTCCATTGCCTTATTGAAAACACAAAATTGTTATCAGTTTACTATTAACAGCACCATGAACACAATCTAACTATAAACAAGTATAGTAACTCCTTACCTCATTGGGACCGACACTCACATTTCGCTCTGCCAAATCCGTGAGATCTTTGACATTGAGCTTATTGAGCAAGTTGATGCTGGTGATGGTTGAGGCGGGGGAGATCTCCAATTCACCGGTGATTATGAAGGTAACCGTCTCCTTCACATAACCTCCCCCAATACTTACACTTCCACTTCTTCCTGGGCTTCCTGGGCTTTTAGTGCTATTTTCCATGGAGGGGTTCTGCAGTCGCACCTCATAGTTCATAGGTCTACTGCAGGCACAGCGGCCACCACTCTGAGTGGCCATATGGTGGACACTGCCACCGTAATTAAGCTGAGAACCGCAAACGTAATAGACAATGGGAGCCGACTGTATTCTAAGGATGTCATTAGGATTGGTAGACATAACATTTGGCTCCAGTAAATGGGATTTATCGGCATTCATAAACATAGTCTGGAGCTTCTCGACACTGTTGTAAAGGTTCGTGAGGGAGCCGACTGTCTTTGCACGTTTAAACTCTGAGAGTAGTTTCATGACAGAACCGATGGGCAACGTGAGAAAGCTGAAAAGAAGATCTACAAAATCCTTTCCTGCCTCAGCATACAATATCTTGCCAGTTTTGTCGTTGATTAGAAGCCTCAAATTAATGCAAGCAGTAGTATCGCTTGCCATCTTGATCACCTCGTAAACCCTAAAGGGAAAATTAGCTATCAGAGTAGAGAGAATGACAAAGTAATGGACATTGTCGCAATTTAAAGGTGAAGGCCGTGGCGCACAACCACAGATACCAATTCACCTCAAATGGTTTTGGATTCCCATAATCCATGGTTTAACAGGGCTCATGGTATTTCAGGATTGATTCCGGGATCCCGTATTTCATTATCAGATGCCTAAGTGGCCACCAGTAGCATGACAGATCGATCTTGTTGAGCTGGGATTTCCCCAAATACTAGTACTGAAAGCGTTTGGATTTGACTTATGACGGGACGAAAACTTGCCCGCAAAGTGGGAATGCCTCTAGATTTGACTATTGACATGATTTATTTGAGGTTAAGGTACTAAAACTTGTCGGTATAGTGCTGAATGCCTCTCTGTGTAGTACTGAATGCCTCTGGATTCGACTGATGACCATGAATTAGGTACGAAAAATTGCTCGTAATGCGAATAAAGTTTGTGCAATGCGCGCCCATTGAAATCATGGTAATCATGGTTTTTTTCATCAATATAGTTTTGGAGTAGGTTAAGTCCGGAGCAATCTTTCTTCTATATTTTTGTTTTTTCAGGGTAAAAAAATGGACTTGAATCTTGTCAAAATTTTAGGGGTAGTCTGAGTTTTGTATAGATCAAAGTTTCATGCATTTCAAAACCTTACCCCAAGGGTTTTGCTCCATTTCAAACCAACCTAGATACTCAAAAAATCCATGAGATTTCTCTATTGGTTGGAAATTTAAAAATCAAAGAAATTGTCCTATTAAAAATATTCTACACTTTCTTTTTTTTTACTTGAAAGTAAATGATTAGATCTATACACATTTGAATGGCTAAATTTGTATAATCTAAATGCCAGAAAAAATTTTCAACACACTAAATCTATTTATATATTCAAACAACAAAAAATAACATCTAAACAATAGTCTCCCATCCACCACTAAAAATGGGAATCATAAAATTTGTTGAGTGGGATTTGTAAAAGCTTTAAACTTTATTAAATCACTAAATATGAACTTTATTAAATCAATAAAAATGCAATGTTGAATGTTGTAACAATAGTCTCCCATCCACTAAAAATGGGAATCATAAAATTTTGTTGGGTGGAATTATGTAAACAGTTTAAACTTTATTAAATTAATAAAAATGCATATGTTGTAGATATTTAGTATTATTTAAAAGAGTGGTTTCAAGATTGTTATATTAGCAATTGTTTTTAATGGTGCAAAGGAAATTGTAAAAAAGCAATGTGTGGAAATTTAATATGTATTAGTTGGATTTGAATATAGAATATGCATGTGGATTTAAGTTATTGTATTCTCATGACAATGTTATAAATTTGACTTTAGTGTCTCAGTGTGGTTTTCATGTGATCGTGTGGGTGTTGTTAATAAATTCAATGCAGATGTATATAATTGAAGTCGAATATATTTCCATGGCTTGGCTATTTCTCATAATTGGAAAGGTAAGAAGCATGCCTTTTGCAGATAGTGGATCAAGTTAATCGATTATCAAAGGGGGCTACTCTGTAAAGTCCTTGTTGGATTATTGAGAGGGGGGGTGAATCAGTAATAGAGCAATTTAATCATTTTTAACCACAAAATGCAAGTATTATATCAATGTAGCATTATCATCCAATAGTTACAGAGTAAATAAAAAATGGACAAATGAGTAATCATACACATACACAGTACACCAGTGTTTTTACCTGGAAATCCAAAGCGAGAGAAAACCACATAATGTTTTTTTCTTATATGTCTTTAAGAATTATATTCATTGGAAGCGCCAACTTCTTTTTTTTTCTAGCTGCAACTGGAAGGAGACTCCAACCCCCTAGTTTCTCAGGCTACAACCTGAGGGAAGCTCCAACTCCTCAATTCTCCGGCTACAACTAAAAGGAGACTACAACCCCCTATGTTCTCCGGCTAAAACTGGAAGGTGGCTACAACCACCTGTCCTTGCCCCGTCCAACCGCCCTGAAATATAAGTTGAATGATGGAATCACTGTCACACTATCACTGTGAGATACACTGTTGTAAACCTGTACCAATCAACATGCACCAAAAAAACTGTAACAACATGTACCAATAACTCGTGCCAACATGTACCATACATCAGTCTGTACCTCAACCTGTACCATAAACAAATGCATCAACCATGCACCAATCATGTATAAATAACATGTCCAAACAACCTATCACAATAACATGTATCATCAATCTTATCAACCAAATCAGATCTACTCACCAAGATCAAACACCAAGACAACTCTCAACCATATGCACAATATCACCAAGATGTGCATTAACCAAGCATAACACAACTCATAATCATCACCAAGGTCAATTTGTGCTTCTAATAATATACCAAGACAAGTATGCTACATCATCCATAAACCATGTGTCAACAATACTACTAACAAGTGTCTCCAACCATGTACCAAGTATGTACCAATCATGCATCAACTACTCATCAACTATGAATTATCAATATGTACCAACATCATCAACTATATACCTCATGTATGTGTCAACTCATCAACTACTTGTCTCAACCATGTACCCAACATGTACCTCAACCAAAAACCCTCATAAATTTCATAATCCAAATCTGATTTGTAACTCTGTAACAGACCTGGTGTATATGATCACATACCTGCAAACCTTCCTTAACTTTAACAATAAGAGACTAGAATTTTCATCAAGCTTTACTTTAGTCTCACATGACTAATTTTGGATTAGTCAACAACCCTAACTTGAAATAATCATAACTATGTACCTGTAATGAATAAATATCTGAAAATAATATGCAATGTTCTTCAGTGTCTTTAATGAAATTCCTCCAGGTTTCACTGCTTGAAACCTCTTAGAAAATGAGTTATAGCAAAAATGACATACCTTGTTGAATTTTGGTTTATTCTAGAGAGTGAACTTGTAGAGTGTGCTCCATGTTGAATATTTATTTTATGGATTTGAAAATGGTACACATAATACTACAAATTGTACTCTAACCAATAAATTTGGTCTTACTGAAATTGGATTTGTTATGAAGAAGTTATGATGTTTTTACCCGAAACCCATGTTTTAGACTAGTTTCAGGACTAGTCACAAACCCTATTTTTCACGAAGTGTAACTCCAAAAATATAATGACCCACAAGCTGAAAATTTTATTACAGCTACTTGGATGTTTCCTCAACGACCTCCATATTTCATGGCCTGAATCATTCTAAAAAAAAATATTGCGAAAATGGTGATATGACTTGTAAATAACATACATTTGAAAGCATCATCAAAATAATTTATCCTCTCTTGAATTTCAGCGTTCTTTACTTCACCTTTCCTCTGAAATTTGCCTTATATATCCTTTGTTTACCTCAGTCACTTCTAGATATTCAATATGCTCAAGTGTGATTAAAATGAGAGACCATTGCCTCTTATTTATACTTTTATGTAGCTTCATCAAGGGGTTATCTTCTAACCATCTTAAACCACTTTCCTTATTTTAGGGCTAACCCACTTTTAACCACTTGTCCATTTAGTAATTTCTCCATTAACTTTATTATTTAAATAATTTCTTTTGTATCCACTTTGACTTATAGTACACTCATCACTTCACTTTATTATTTAAATAATTTCTTCTTTGCAACTACTTTGACTACGTTG
>SNQJ01S0045706.1:204361-219253 GCA_010110895.2 Picea sitchensis | reverse complement strand
ACTCATCACTTCACTTTATTATTTAAATAATTTCTTCTTTGCAACCACTTTGACTACTTTGACCTTTTAGGGCTTCTAGATGACTCATGAGGGTTCTCCAACTTCACATGGCCATAACTCTCTAACCGTGAGGAGTTATGTAAAGTTCCACATACCACCGAAAATGACATGACATGTACTATCCATATAGAATAGTCTTACCTTCAAATATATTAAAACTCATACTATTATACATCAAACAAACTTGGGTCCATTACTCAAACCTTTGTGCTACCGAAATTTGCTACTAGACTTTCTTCAAAGATTGACATCAATGACAGTCAACCCAAATAATAAAAAATATCTCTCTTTGGCATTGATGGCAACACTCTGATGCAATACTGAAATCATATCATGCAATACTGAAGTCATATTTTTCCTGCTCCCCCTATGACCATCGCTCCCCTAGAACCATGCCTCCAAGTATTTACATTTTCATATGATAAATCTATCCCCCTTTGTCATCAATGACAAAGGTATATTTCCATATGGGGCTGCTCCCCCTGATTGAACTTTTCCTGAAACTGATCTTCCAACCTGAATTGTCCACTTTATGGTGTTTCCTCGTGTAAATATAAGACATATAAGATAAGCATTCAAAAACATTCAATTTGGAGTAGAAATTACTCTGAGTATCTGACGAATATACTCAAAGGCTTCCCGTGGAAGCGGTTTTGTAAAGATGTATGTCACTTGTTCTTTTGTGCCCACATATTCAACTCTAATGTTCTTCTCTGCAACTTGTTCTCGTAGAAAGTGATACTTGATTGGAATGTGTTTCGTCTTGGAGTGAATCACCGAGTTCTTAGATATTGATGGTGCTTGTATTATCACAATAGATTGGAATGGTCTCATCATAATCAACCTGTATATCTGTCAAAGTTTGTTTCATCCATAGAACATGTGTACAACATCCAACTGCTACAATATACTCTATTTCGGTTGTAGATAAAGATATTGATGATTGTTTCTTTCTTAGCCATGATACTAAACACTCACCCAAGTAGAATGGTGTTCCACTGGTGCTTCGTCGGTCATCAATGCAACCTTCACAATCTACATCTATGTAGGAAATAAGTGATAGATCATTTCCTTTTGGATACTATAATCCAAACTCTTCTATTCCTTTGAGATATCTAAAAATCTTCTTCATTGCTAAGACATGTGATTCATTTGGTGTTGCTTGAAATCATGCCACGTGTCTAACTGTCTGCATTACATCTGGTCTAGATGATGCCACATATAGTAAGCTACTAATAATTGATCGGTATTTCCTTTCGTCTGTAGACTTTGAATCATCATCTTTGCTCAACTTGAAACTGGTTTGCATAGGAGTGGTAACTGGTTTGCAATCTTCCATTCCAAACCTCTTTAACATTTCTCCGATATACTTAGTTTGAGAAATAAAAATTCCCCAATTTCTTTGACGTATCTGAAGACCCGGAAAGAAGGATAGTTCTTCGAGTAATGACATTTCAAATTCATTCTGCATATCTTTTGCAAATTTTTGGCTTAACCTGTCATCAATACTTCCAAAAATAATATCATCAACATAAACTTCAATTAATAAAATACCATCTTGAGTTACTTTGATGTTGGTTGTCTGCACTTCCTTTTCTAAACCCTGCATGTTGTAGATATTTATCCAGTCTAGAGTACCATGCTCTAGGAGTTTGTTTTAGAACATACAAGGCCTTCTTCAATTTGTACATGTAATTTGCATTATTTAACAACTGAAATCCTTCTGGTTGTTCAATGTAGACTTCTTATTCAAGTTCCTCATTTAGAAAGGTTGATTTCACATCCATCTGATACAATTTAATATTCTTGGAGCATGCATAAGCTAAGAGAAATTGGATTCCTTCCATTCTGGCAACTGGGACAAATGTCCCTTCAAATACGATTCCTTCAACCTGTGTGTATTCTTTACATACCAATCTAGCTTTGTTCCTTGTAACATGTTCATCTTCATTCAATTTATTTATGAAAACCCACTTTGTGCCAATCACATTCTTATTCTTTGGTCTTGGAACCAATTGTCAAGTGTCATTCTTCTCTATTTGATCCAATTCTTCATTCATGGCCTTATTCCAGAATTCATCATTGATGGCCTCTTCAAAACTATTTGGTTCAATCGTAGATAAGAGTGCTAGGTGCATTTGTTCTGGTGAATGAATTATTCTTCTAGTCTCAACTCCTGCATCCTTGTTTCTGATAATCTGATCTGAATGATGATTCTTTTGTACTTATTTACTAGGTGTCTTTGGATGCACTTGTTGAACTTGTTCTTCTACTTCTATCTGATCTTCTTCATCTTCCTCTTCTACTTCTTCTTCATCTTTTGTTTATTCTTCGTAAAGTTGTTCCACTGATTCATTTTCTTCTTCCTTTGATTCTCGTCTACCTGGTTCATCAATTGTTACATTGATGTCTTCCACAACTTTGTTCAATCTCATATTGTAACACTTGTATGCTTTCTTTGTACTTGAGTAACCAACAAGTACTCATTTGTCCACACGAGAGTCAAACTTTCTCATTCTTCCATCTTCTCTTCTGATGTAGCATTTTCTTCCAAATACTCTAAAGTGTTTCACATATGTTGGTCTTCCTTTCCATACCTCGTAGGGAGTTTTGTCATTGTTTTTTTTAAGCATTACTTTGTTTTGAATGTGAACTGTTGTATGCACTACACGTGTCCAAAAAATATCTATCAATTTGGAATCCATGCTCTCATCCATTTTCATATATATTTCCAAACCTACTAACTGTTCTTACGAATCCATATCTGTCTGTACTGACCAAGATTATGCTACAAAACTATCCATAATTTTGACTCATATGTCACTGTACTATCATGGAGTACTACTACAATTGATTGATCTATCATATTGTACTTTTTCTAACTGAATGCACTAAATCTGTTTACTCAAACTCTGTGAGTTGCTTGTAGGATGGTTCTCTGGTCTGTCTCAGCTACCACATAGACTCTCCATGTCTATTATTCATATTATCTGGGAGTCTCTAAGGCAGATGGCTTAGAACAATTCATTATTTGATGTGTATTCATCATCATCTTCATTGGTAGATTCATCATCTCTCTGAGCTCTGATTTCTTTCCTTATGTCTACGGATTCATGTTTCACTACAATGCCTGAAAGTATAATCTCTTGAACATGTTTCTTATTTATCTGTCATTATTTTCTTTCAATTATTTTCTAAACCTTTCTATATCTGACATGTTTCATTTTCTCTGTAGAATTTTCTTCATGTCGTTTTATTGTCAATCTTGCGATCTCTGGGACCTGGTCTTTGTTCACCTATTCTTCGTGTTTTCTTATCCATACTTTCTTATATATGATACGAGTGTTCTCTTTCATGGAAGTATCGATCATGCTTATACAATCACTAGTTATGTGTCCATAGTTATGACATTTGTAACATTCAATGTCACGTGGGACCACATAGGCATTTCTTGCTTGAAAATTTATTTTATAATCCCCGCAGTCTGCAACCTTATGTCCAAAATTAGTACAATAAAAAAATGACCATAAAAAAAATTGCATACCTAGGAGTGAATGATCTTCTTTGTGGTGTAGTCCTTATGAATTTCTACCTTGAGTGATCATGATCATAATTGAAGCTTCTTTGTGGCTTGAACATAGATGGTCTTCTTGAAGATGTATCTTCAATAGTTTTCTTAGATTATGGTTGACCATGATTCCTTCCTTTGAGTACTTATGAATAACTCTTTCTATTTTCTTCATTCTTCTTTTCTAACAACCCAGAGTGCTTATCGTCTTTATCTATAACTGATGTGGATGTTTATGTCTCTTCAACGTTCTTGTTAAGCCTGATGATTTTACTTCTCAAAGTGACAACTTCTTCTTCAAGCTTCTCAACCTCTTGTTCTTTCTTCATTATCTGAGACTTCATGACCTATTTTATTCTTTTCGTTTCTTCAAGCTGGATTTTTAATGTTATTATTTCTTCTTCAAGTCCTTTCTCTTCTTGACCAAAATCTGCCTCAAGCTGGTTTAGATTGTTAGTTCGTTCCTTAAGATGACCTGTCAATATCTTCTCTATCATTTCTGCTTCTTCTTTATGTGTTGCTATGTTGGCTTCCAAATATTTCTTTTGATATTCAATATTTTCTTCGATCTTTCTATCTTCTTCTAGCTGAGTTCTTAAGTTCTCGATGACCTATTAGGATTCTTAAAAAATGTGAACACTTTCCTTTTGTTTGATCAATTATTTCTTGAGTGACTTGTTTTATTCTCTTTCTTTTCTTAGTTCATATAAAACACTAATCAATTCTGCTTCATAATTGTCTTCTTTTTCAATTAGTTTTTTTGTCCCATTTCCTTCATGGCATTATATTTCAAGATGTCTGTTTTTTTCACAATTAAAGAAAAACAACATACCTTTGTTGATTATGTACTCTGCATCTTATGAATCTGTTTGACATGGTGAACATATTTCTTCTTGATATGTACTTGCATCTTCTTTAGCATTTTCTAAATCTGTGATGGGTGAAGAATATATGTCATGTAACTTATCCCAAAGTTCTTTGGTTGATGAATGTTTACCAACCTTTTCTCTTACCCGATTAGGTAATCCTTCCCAGATGAAATCCATTGCTATTTTTTTATTCTTCTTCAATTCCTTCTTGGTTGAAGTCTTTTCCCTTTTTGAACTATCATATCCTGTAACGAATGATAACCAAATATAATGTTCATGTGCCTGTAAAAATACTTCTATGCTTCTACTCCATATCTCATACTTTAACCCATTCTGGCCATTAAACAATGGTTCTCCATTATCAGAATAATCCATGATCTCATTCCAGTGGTTAAAATAATTTCTAAAGGAACCTGCTCTGATACCAATTGTTGGATTACTGAGAGGGGGGGTGAATCAGTAATAGAGAAATTTAATCATTTTTAACCACAAAATGCAAGTGTTATATCAATGTAACATTATCATCCAATATTTGCAGACTAAATAAACAATGAACAAATGAGAAATCATACACATACACAGTACACCAGTGTTTTTATGTGGAAACCCAAAGTGGGAGAAAACCACATAATGTTTTTTCTTATATGTCTTTAAGAATTACATGAACATTGGACACCAACTTCCTTTGTTTTCCAACTACAACTAGAATGAGACTCCAACCCCCTAATTTCTCAGGCTACAGCTTGAGGGAAGCTCCAAATCCCCATTTCTATGGATAGAACCAGAAGGAGGTTACAACCCCCTATGTTCTCAAGTTACAACTGAAAGGTGGCTACAACCACCTGTCCTTGCCCGTCCAACCGCCCTGAAATATAAGTAGAATGATGAAACCACTGTCACACTATCACTATGAGATATAATGTTGTAAACATGTACCAATCAACCTACACCAAACAACCTGTAACAACTTGTACCAATAACCTGTGCTAACATGTACCATGCATCAACATGTACCTCAACATGTACCATAAACAAATACATCAACCATGTACCAAACCTGTACAAATAACCTGTCACAATAACATGTCTAAACAACCTATCACAACAACCTATCTCATCAATATTATCAACCAAGTTAGATCTACTCACCAAGATCAATCACTAAGACAACTCTCAAGCATATGCACAATATCACAAAGTTGTGCATCAACTAAGCATAACAGAACAACTAATAATCATCACCAAGATCAATATGTGCTTTTAATAATATACCAAGACAAGTATGCTACAACATCCATAAACCATGTGTAAACAATACTACTAACAAGTGCCTCCAACCATGTACCAAGTATGTACCAATCATGCATCAACTACTCATCAACTGTGACTCATCAAGATATACCAACATCATCAACTATACACCTCATATATGTGTCAACTCATCAACTACTTGTCTCAACCATGTACCCAACATGTACCTCAACCAAAAGTCCTTGTCAATTTCATCATCCAAATCTGATTTGTAACTCTGTAATAGACCTAGTGTATATGATCACATACCTGTGAACATTCATTAACTTTAACATCAAGGGACTAACATTTTCATCAAACTTTACTTTAGTCTCACATGACTAATTTTGGATTAGTGAACAACCTTAACTTGAAATAATCATAAATATGTACCTGTAATGAATAAATATATGAAAATAGTACACAATGTTCTTCAATGTCTTTTATGCAATTCCTCTAGGTTTCACTGCTTGGAACCTCTTAGAAAGGAGTTATAGAAAAAATGTCATACCTTGTTGAATTATGGATTATTCTAGAGAGTGAACTTGTAGGGTGTGCCCCGCACAGAATATTTGTTGTATGGATCTAAAAATGGTTCACATAATACTACAGACTATACTCTAACCAATGCATTTTTTCTTACTGAATCTGGATCTGTTATGAAGAAGTTATGACGTTTTAACCCGAAACACCTGTTTTAGACTAGTTTCAGGACTAGCTACAAACCCTATTTTTCACGGAGTGTAAATCCACAAATACAACGACCCACAAGATGAAATTTTTATCAAAGCTACTTGGATATGTTTCCTCAACAACCTCCATATTTCACGGTCTGAATCATTCTATAAAAAAAATTATTATGAAAATGGTGAGATGACCTATAAATAACATAACTTGGAAAGTATCATCAAAAGAATTTATCCTCCCTTGAATTCGACCTTCTTTACTTCACCTTCCCTCTGAAATTTGGTGATGACATCCCCCTTCTCTCCGAACAATGAGGGGTCATCGTGACATCTCGGTCTAGGATCGTTCAAGTCGTCGAGTCAAATGACTCTTTGGGCTCCTGATGCAATCATTTTCAACTTGACACAGGTCCCCATTTTTATTTTTTATTTCCTCGACACCCGTGATGTGGCACCCGCGGACCCTCTCCTTGGCGCTTTTCAACTCTTACGTGCAGGGTCTTAGCTCTTGATTCTAAGCTCCTGCCTTGATGTGACCACAGACTGCAACCGTGGGTCAACTCCCTTCGCGACCCTGCACTTCGGGACTTTCGCGAGTTTCTTCCTCCTTTTGTTGATTTTTGAATAGGTGAACTTCTCTGGGACTAGATCTACGACCCTCGTTCTTCTCGTGATCAATGACTATGATTGACCTCATGAGTTTAGACTTCACGAGTCTTTTCTCCCCTTGACTCTGCTTTCTCCAATCGTGAATCAACGATGCGTTGATCCCTTGCCACGTGCCTTTCCAGATCCAACGGTCTGGATTTGAAATCGCTCTTTGCGACTTCATGAAGATCCTTTGCTTGCTCCCGGAAAACCTTACAAAGTTTCTATTCCTGAAACTCTGAATCTTTTGCCACATGTCTCCTCCTTGACAGTGGATGACTTCTCCGACTTCAAGACTTCGAAAAGACCTCAACTCCCTTGCACACTTAGCGCAATTTCAGCTTTCGAGACTTAGGTTGTTCTTGAAGGCTTTCTACACTCCTTGCATAAATCTGTGCAACTCTCCTGTGAATTTTCTCGGCTTGAAAGCCTTCAAGGTTTAAAGTTCCTCTCCGAGCTTCTCATGCCCTCCTGGCAACTTCTCGCCCTTCCTCCTGAGCTTATAAGGAAAGTTCCCAACACCTTAGGCGCACTCCTTGTGCTTGGCTCAGTTCTTCAACGACTTCTCCCTCGACCTTATGGAAAGGTTTAAGGTGTCTCCTTTCCTTTGTCGATGCACTTCTTGCAAAGCCTTCCTTCACCAGAATGTTCAGGAATTCTAGGACTCCTCTACACCTTCAGTCATGTAGTTCCTGGGTATGCTCACGCAAGCTCGATGCCCTCCTGGCAGAGTGTTCCAGAGTGTTTAGTAACTCTAGACTATGCTTCTCTCCACACAGTCTTTCTTTTCAAGGGACTTAACCACATTGAAATTTCTCCCCGAGTCAGTGAAAAAATTTGGTGTTCCCTCCTGACAGTTTCTCTTCTGACTAACACTCCTTGCATCGTTTTACAAAGTGCCCCTTATCTTTCGCACACTCCTTGCACTTAGCCTAGAGAACCAGACTTAACTCAACACACTCTTGGATAGAAAACTGTATCTCTATCCCTGCAGATGATTTCTAACATTCATCTACAACTCAAATGCATGTAAAATACATTCATAACACAACACTCATTGAACAAAAAGATAAAACAGGAAAAACTGTCATTTTCTATTAATGGTGGAATGTTGATTTACAATGGTGGAGTCCGAGCTACAATTGAGTCTCATCTCTCATCAACCTCCAGTCTATCTACCAAATGTCTATCCAATGTCTACCCAACCTAACATGACCAACCTTACATGGCCAACCCTCTACTATGCTTACAATACAAATATTTATACAAGAGGGGCTCAAATGAGCTTCCCTCGCAAGATAATTAATGGTTTCAAATAACCACCCTTGTTGCTTATCGAAAGGGAAAACTACAATCATGGCAATTCTTCTCCAAATCGGACATAGATCCATTTCATCGTCAGCCTATTAATGGTGACCTTATCTCCAGCTTGTGCGAGAGCACGATCTGGATATTCCAGCTTGTCTTCTGTAATATCCCCAAGTACGAGCCCTGTTGTAATCATGTTTATGAATTGTAAATCATGTTTTGTAGGCTGGTGAGCCGACTATTGATAATCTAGTAGGCTTATGTGTTTATTAGGCTGGGGAGCCTAAGTGTTAAAGGCCAAGAACATGTTTTTGTATATGTAATATGCAGAACATTAACAAAGATTAAACATCGTTGGTGCAGACCGACCATGAAGAAAGAGTGATGGGGGACTAAGCTTCCACAGGGTGGGTAAGGGAAAAGGGGCTGAAATGTTGGAAAGAGGGGCTAATCTTAGGGGGCTTAAGTCCTTGAGAACAATATTTTATTATTATTCTAAAGCTAGGTGAAAAAACATGTTTTTATCCTAAGTCCTGGGAGAGGCAAGCATGTAGCTCCAACGTGTGCAAAAGGGAACACATGCAGCTCTAGGAAGACAAGTGTCAATCTGGGCACATGCGGTTAAAAGTTGAAATGTCAGCTGAGTTTGGGGGTTCGTCCTCCATTCTTTCATCGACTGTCTGAAATAATGATTTTTTTCTGATCTTTATATGCCTCACATAGCTATGAAACTTGAGGCCTTTGATGTTTTCTTGAGAGGCCGATACACCCTCTGTCTGAACCGTTGAGACTGTGTTCGACCTCTATGTGGCTTCCTTGTCACGCACCCTGAAAACCAGCAAAAAACCCGATAATTGAGCCGTGTCACATGTGTGTCCTGTGAGCCTAGCTTATCCTCTCTTGCAGGGTCGAGTCTGTACTTGAATTATCTTTGGGTTGTTACCTTCTATGTTTCTTGAGTGGAATTGACTAGTTGTTTTTTATGTTATCCTCACTTTGTGGGAATTGGGCTGAAGTTGGTTGAAGAACCGGGTTGTCAGGCCTGTGAACAACTCTCTCTAGGTGAGAGAGTCCAGCACCAGCTACAGAGCTCTGATAATTCTTGATCTAACCTGTTGTCAAGTCCCAGAGAGGGAGGTGAAGCACCAATGGACTGTGATTATGAAGGTCTATACTCTCGGGTGGAATAGGCATGTGGGGACCAAGAGTCCGTGAGTAGTGGGTGTAAGAAGGCTCTTGGAGAGAATCCTTCTGGTTGCTCTATGCAGTTTTCCTGTAACCTCAACCTAGTCTAGGATTCCCTTGCCTTGTGTGGAGCTTAGTCCCAACTCAGGGATGACCCACTGTTGAGCGTGATGAGCAGCGAGGTCTATGGCTGGGAGGTTCATGGAAGGTCTGGACGTAGTTGATGGAGTTACAATAGTTTCAAAGATAAGTATATGCACGTGTTTAATTTCAATTAAAATGCATTTCTGTGATGCTTGCAATATTATCATGTATTCTGTTGCAATGATATTTACTCTTAATTCCATTAATTATGTATGTTAGTAGTAATTAATTCCATTAATTCTTGGGAATACCGTGCAATCGTGCTATTTCCCTCATAAAAATATCAACAATGTTAGTTGCCTTGTGAGTAGTCTTTAATGGAATAAAATGGCATCTTTCGTCAGCTTGTCCACCACCACCATGATTGAATCATGATGCTTGCATGTTCTGGGAAATCCTGTGATGAAATCCATTGTCACCACTTCCCACTTCCACTCAGGAATGGGTAAAGGTTGCAGCAACCCTGCTGGGTGTCTATGCTCAACTTTAACCTTTTGGCATTCCATACATCTGGTGATGTATTCTGCAATCTCTTTCTTCATACCTAGCCAAATAGTAATGTCTCTTGACTGCTGCCACAGCCTTCTAATATCCAGGGTGTCCTACATAAGGCACATTTTCATTTCATGCAAAATCATAATTTTCAAGTCCTAGACATTAGGTACATAAATTTTGTTCTTGTACAGAAGTATTCCATCCATTTCCAACNTCTGTGGCATCTCACCTTGTTGTATCTTTTCTACCAAATCCCTGTACTGCAAGTCTGTATTTGCAGCCTTCGAAATTCTTCCTTTAATATCAGTTTGGTACATGCTAATGGATGTAGCATGTAAGTCATGCACTCTCCTGTTGAGTGCATCAGCCACTTTGCTCTCTTTTCATTTGATATGCTTGATATCAAAGTCATAGTCATAGAGAAACACCAACCACCTACTATGTCTAGCGTTCAAGGTTGGTTGATCAAACAAATACTTTAGACCGTTATGTCCTGTACTCAGTTCGAACCTCCTTCCCATGAGGTAATGTCTCCATTTATTTAGAGCATGCACTATGGCTGCCAACTCCAAGTCATGAGTGGCATAGTTCCTTTCATGCTCTTTCAACTTTATGGATTCATAACAAATCATGAATCCATTCTGACTGAGGACTCCTCCCAGTCCTTCTTTGCATGCATATGTGTACACCACAAAGTCTTCATTCAGATTTGAAATCCTTAAGATTGGAGCACTAGTTAATAGTTGCTTCAATCAATGAAATCTTTTCTCACAATCTTCTATCCACTGAAACTTCTTCTCCTTCCTTTGAAAGGAAGTGATAGGGTGAGCTATCCTCGAGAATCCTGCAATAAACCTTCTGTAATAACCAACTAGACCCATAAATAATCTGACTTCTGTCATTTATTTGGCGTTGACCATTCTCTGATGGCTTCAATATTCTCAGGATCTACATCTATCCCATCCTTCAAAATAATATGCCCCAAGTAATGGATCTTCTCCTAATAAAACAAGCACTTGCTCAACTTGGCATATAGTTGGTGCTCTCTTAGCACTTGCAAAAGCATCCTCAGATGATGTTCATGCTCTTCCTCTGACTTGGAATACACCAGGATATCATCTAAGAAGACTATGACAAACTTGTCTAGATAGTCCCTGAATACACCATTCATCAAGAACATAAAAAAAGCGGGTGCATTCGATAGCCCAAACGACACCACTGTGAACTCGTAATGACCATACCTTGTTCTAAAGGAAATATTGCTAATGTCTTCATCCTTTATCCTTACATGGTGATATCCTGACCTGAGATATATCTTCGAAAATATCTTCGCATCCTTCAACTGATCGAAGAGGTCATCAATCCTCGGCAGAGGATATTTTTTCTTTACAGTTACTTTTTTCAATTGTCTGAAATCGATACACAATCTCAGTGTCCTGCCCTTCTTCTTCATGAACAGGACCAGGGTTCCCCAAGATGACACACTTGGGCGTATATACCCCTTCTTCAGAAGCTCTTTAAGTTGCAATTGCAGCTCTTTCATCTCTGGCATACTCATTCTGTAAGGAGCTTTTGACACTGGAGCTGCTCCAGGCATCAAGTTTACAGAAAATTCAATATCTCTCTTCAGGGGTAATTCAGATACCTCCTAGAATACATCTTCAAACTCTTTTAGCATGCATGATCTTCAATCTTTGAGATCTCATCCTTAGATGCTTCCTCCACATGGGCTGCAAATAATTGACAGCATTTCCTTTAGCACTTCTTCAGCTGCATTGCTGAGATTTCTCTGATAGCAACAACTCTAGGAATCCTTGGATTGTTTTTCAATTTCCTTCCTCATTCAAACAAGTGAATTCCTTGTTACGACAGTCCAAGATGGCATGGTGTTGGTCCAACCAGTCCATCCCAATTAAACAGTCATAAGAACCTAAAGGCAGAATGTTCAATTCAACCTTTTTGCTCAGTCCATTCATGTCCACAAGACAAGACTTAACCAACTCAGTGAATTTTCTCTTGGTTATTGTAGCCAACTGCGCTAACCAAGACTTTTCATGTTTGATTTTTGACAAATGCAAACTTTCCACCACTCTAGGATCTATATAACTATGGCTAGCCCCTGAATCAATTAAAACAGTAAATGGTTGGTTGTCAATCATACCTTCCACTTCAATCATGTGCGGTTGATATTCATCTTGCTTATTGTCTAGGGCTACGTATATCCTTGGCATTCTATTTCCCATGTCCTCCACTGTTTCAGCTTGCTGAACATTATGGACAGCTCTCACTTTTCCTTTTTTTATGGGGACAATATTTGTACTTATGGTTCCCCTGACAGCCCCAACATTGAATGGGCGTCTACCTTGGAATTTTTTCCCCTATGTCAACCATTCTTGACTCTCTAAATGATGGCTATCCTTGAGGAATGTTTCTGAAAAAGGGTGTCTTAGTTCCCTTCTTCCTCTGATCCATCTGGAATTTCTTCTTGTCATCCTAAGCCTTATGAAAAGTAGGCTTTTGTCTTTGTTTCTCATATAAGAATTTCTCTCTTCTTATCGTTTCTTCCATAGTCTTAGGGTCATCATACTGGATCTTGTCACTGATGGAAGGTGGAAGTCCACTCAGATACCTCTAAATATTGACAGTCTCATCTTTGATGAACAGAACATACTTCAACAATTCCAAAAATCTTCGCTCGTATTCATCAATGGTCATTTTGCCCAGCTTGAGTTCAAAGAATTATTTCATCTTTCCATCATAATATCTTTTAGTCAAGTATTTATTCTCGAAATACCTCTTGAATTCTCTCTAAGTGATATATTTATCTCTAATGTGTTGTACCTACACAAGTTGATCCCACCACATGGATGCATTTCCTTTCAGTTGATACATTGCAATTCTTCCTTCTGCATGAGAGGAATAATTCTGCAGTTGGAAATATTTCCTCATGCCAAGCAACCGTGTTTCGGCATCTTCCTCCTTTTGTTCTCCATCAAATGTAGGAGGCTTAATCTTGTTTGTTTCTCCCTTCAGTTCATCCACTCCAGATCTCTTGTGCTTTCTGGTAGGAGATGGGCTTGAACTACTGTGTTCCCTCCTCTTGGAGCAACCTTGGGAGTGATGATGGTGTCTACCAACACTCCTTGATCTTCTTCCCTCAGAATCCTGGTGACTCCCTGTTTTTCTTGAGTCTCTCTACTTGTCCAACTTATTTTCTATTCTCTCCAGACTCTTCATCAACTTTAAGTTGAATTCTCCCTGCTTGTCCTTAGATTTCATAAGTTTCTTGCTATCTGCTCGGTGAGTTTGGGCATCTTTCTACAATCATTCAATGATTTCCATCATATTTCCTTCCTTATATAACTCATCTCCATGTCCATTGGATTTCGAAACTTCAACTCCCAAATGAATATCCATTCCTTTTGCTTCATCCTCATAACTTGAAGCAGTTCATGCCTTTTCCATTTATTTGCACTCAGTGGCAACTCTATTCAGTTCTGACACTCATTGAACTCTGCAAACACAACCCGCAGTCAACCAAAATTTGTCAGGTCGTCATTCCTTAACAATTCCCACAACATTCATAAACAAATTTGATTCAAGAAAACGTTCAGTTTTCATAAATTTTCTGAGCTCTTCTTGACTCTGTAGTAAACTCAGGCCCTGACCCTTTTCTCTCAGTTCCCCAACCCACATGACCAAGTTTTGTGCCCAATCTCTAGGTCTCAAGGTTCTCTAATTGGGACTTCGGATTTCGAAAAACTCCAATCATAGCACATCAGTTATTTAAAGTTTTGAATTACCAAACTCGCGAGGCAGGAGGATCAACCACCCACCATACCTAACATCCGACGGTGGACATACACAAGAAAAATCCTGTCATCGAAGCCTCCGAGACTTTGGAGGTTCGGGACTTTAGAGTTTCGGGTTTTGGAGGTTTGGGACTTCGGTCCTGGAAGCATCCACACTCGCTTCCCTCTCCAACTCCCAACTTCTGAACTTTCTAGCCTACGGGCCCACAACATAGTTGTCACCAACCCCAGTGGTGACACGTGGTGTACTTAAGAAGGTCCATGTTACCCTAGGTGACGTCATTTGTCCCCACTACGTCTACTTTTTCCTTCGGGACCCACTGACACGTGGCACACATCCCATGTGTCCATGTTCATCCAAGTGGCGTCAGCATGACCCACTACTTTGAATCTTTGGGATTTCGTAATTTCGAGCTTCGGGAGTTTGTGTGTCAACACATCCCACTTCTCCCGACAACCAAACTCCCGAAATTACAATCTTCTCTTCTTCTTGATCCAATAGTCAAGCTCTTTTTCCTAGATCCACGGTGTATATCTTCTCGGGATTTCGAAGTTTCAGGTTTCAAAGGTTTGTGTCTTAGCGCACCCCGCTTCTCCCGATTGCCGAACTCAGAAAAGATTCTAGGATAACCTTCCTGTGCCTTCTCAGGATTTGACGGTCGTAAAGGACTCTCCTTTTTCCCTAACATATCCTATGGCTCTCAACACCCCAAGTGTTGAGCTCTCTCTCTCTCTCTCTCTCTCTCTGGTCAAACACCAAGCCGACTGCGGTTTTATTCTACACTACTCCTCTTGAGCTTCGTAACATGGCCAAGAAACTCGTTGGC
>SNQJ01S0045706.1:146097-192922 GCA_010110895.2 Picea sitchensis | reverse complement strand
AGATCTTGGACTCTTTCTCATAACAACTCATTGTATCCTTAAATTCTCTTGGTTTCCCTATTCCTCATGCAGGAAAAAATCTGATGCAATATGATTCTAGCAAGTGTCAAGTGTCTAAAGAACTTAATCCATGGAACCCCGGGCTCACCAAGGCATCCAAACCTAAAATATTATGCATTAGGATTAATTCTAGGTACCATGTTTCTAAGAAAGTTCTTGCATTGGAGATATTTGAAATGACAAATCTGCTCAATTCCTATGGATTTGAAGTATTATTAGAGCCTAGTGAAATCTTGTTTGAGTCCAATTCTCCAAAATACTTAGAATTGTTTTGATAAGGGTGTCTTCTAACTTAGATTTTAAAATGTGTAGTGGTCCCATGTGGAACACTCTAGATCCACCACTAGTCCTTCCAAGTTCATTCATGTTGATGTTGCATTTCAATGTGGTGGAATTTAATTAGACCTTGTGTTTAATGAGCCAACCATGTTTAAGGATTTTCGAGACAGATCTCGTTAGAAATTTAATCATTATTCCACATCATATCCAACTATCATAGACTCGTACCTTTGTGGACTTGATGCATCCTACCATGGAGAAACATGAGAGTGGATGTGGTTGTATTCCTCATCCAAGAAAAAATCTAATGCAATATGCTTCTAGCAAGTGTCAAGTACTATCAATCACATATTGACACAATTGATTTATATTCATCAATTAGAATAAAAGAACTGTCGCAGTATTACAAGACAACTTAAACAATAGATACAACAACTCTTACTCAATACAACAACAAATATTGAATTTGAAGACGAAGATATTCCCCCTCGGTCCAGTCACATTCACGCCTCATATGAAAGAAGTGTCTTTGGTTCTAATAAGAACTTACAAATTAAAATAAATTGCACAGAAATAATTCTCTTACAATATTCAAGAAAAGTATTTCTCTCCAAAGCCATCGACCTTATACACAAGGTCGATTCTCTTATTTATAAAAATAACTAAAATCAAAATAGATACTAAAGTTGTGTTAAGTGGAGAAAAAAACACGTGGTGAACTTTATCTATATGTTCTCTTTTGTCTTCACTAGATCATCTCATCATCCTACTGAAGTGGATTGTTCCTCTCGTATTCTAACCATTTTCAATAGAGCTCTTTGCATGTATTTGCATAAGGGAACTTGTGTTGATCCATTGGAGTGGATATGACCTCCTTTATCTCAACTATTCGTTCTTTGTACTTGATTAATTTGACACTCACGCACTGCAAGACTGTGAGAAATTTAATCAAATGCTCCATGAACTTATTCAATTGGCCCGGGGTCATGCTTGAAACCTATGAAATCTTCGTTTTGCATACCCAGTATTGCTTTGCATGTCGTTTGACTATGTCATGTAAATCGGTGAAATCCTCCAGTGGGCCAAAATATGGTAAGTCAATACCTCTCATTTCCTGGTTGATCTTTTTCCAACTTTTCACACACTCATCCCATCTTTCTTGCATTTTTCGTTGGCGTTCCTGAACCATGCATACCTAGTGTTTAATTGCCTTCCATATTCAGGAGATGTTGTTGTCCATAAGGACTTGGATGCCATGTTATTTTGTATCTCGGTCCTTCTGCACTTCGCTGATGTAGTCGATCTGTTCCAAGGCTTGATGTGCCTTCTCACATGACCATTGCATATCTTTGTAGGTTACCAGTCCCATAAGGGTATCTTCTTGAAAATCAGCTATCCGAGCGGTGAAGAGGATATCAGGCGATTGAGAGAGGTCTCTATTTTTTTTTAATTGTTCCTTACACATCTCCTCTTTTTTTTTTTAATTGTTCATACATCTCTCAGAACTCACTTTTCAAGAGTACCACCACGTGGGTTGAATTTTGGTAATATTCAACCTGATGTTGCAGGTGGTCCAACTATTTCCTCATGGAAGTTGCCTCCCTTTCATCCCTTTTTTCCTCCTTTAATGCGACATTGGTTATGACTATCCCTTCTCCGATTAGCTCAGTCATCTTGGTATTTTCTGTGTCAAATAATGTCTCTTTTGTGGTTATGAATAGGGTGCTATCAAGTGTAAGCCTCCTTTTCCTAAATGTTATTTTCATCACGACCTTCCTTTTCCTATCATAATAAATAGCTTGTATATCAGCGACTTCATCTACTAGTTCAAGAATCTATTGATCCCCCCAGGACAGAGTGTTTCCTAGGCTTCCCCTCATATAGAGGTGTTCCATGGAAGGTTCTCTTAGTTCCCTAGCAGAGGAGATTCTTGTGCATCCTGGTGACTTGGCCTTATTTTGGTCCTTGTAGGTTGATAAATTATTTGTCTTATATGGAGAAGTGGGAAGAAGGTCGGTATTGGTTGAGAGTTTGGTCGTCGAGATACCGATTTCTAGCTGCCCCATTCCTTTTTTTTGTTCTCTTGCATCCATGTCATTCTTAGAGCTATCATTTTCCTTCTCCTGATCCAATGTATTTACAATGTTGGGTTGTTTTCCATCAACATCCTTCCGATCATCATCATGAGGTTGTGTTTCCAGTTGCTTGAAAAATACAATGTCAAGAGTGGCCCTAGCTTCCGGGTCACCTTCTTGGGGATTTATGACTAAATCATTAGAGGTTGGAGCAGATGTATCCCCTGGTTCTTCCTCTCTTGTTATTGGAACCGGGGTTATGTGCAAAGCTTCTAATCCTTCCTCGTCACCGTATCTGGTGATTAAATCTATGAGGACAGTAGGCATAGCCGTCCCTCTTAAGGCCCTCGCTTTCCTTCGTTGATTTTTAGTTGTCATTTGTAATCCTCCCTGGGATGATATGGGGCTGATATGGGGCTAGTGGTAGTCTCTTATGGTGGAATTGTTTCTGGGGAATTCGGTTATGCCTCTTGTCCATTTGTATCAGCCAGGGTAATTCTCA
Source organism: Picea sitchensis (assembly GCA_010110895.2). Taxonomy (NCBI): domain Eukaryota; kingdom Viridiplantae; phylum Streptophyta; class Pinopsida; order Pinales; family Pinaceae; genus Picea; species Picea sitchensis. The sequence continues at coordinate 190,006 of SNQJ01S0045706.1, read as the reverse complement.
GGGGGCTTACCAAAGGGTTAAGCGGGGATCGTCCCTCAATCATTGCATAGCCCTCTCGACTTCTTCCAGTAACAATGTCCCCCTTTTCCATGCTTTTATTGCTCTATTTTCTTCTCTTATCCTAATGGCTTCTTGAGTTGTGTGCTCTATTGTCTCAACTTGTTCATCCATCATCATTGCTTTAAACTTTGTCATACTAAGGTTATCCTTTCTTTGGAGCACCTCCTCCCAATCTTGGGCACCCTAGGTGAATATCTCATCTTCGAAATTGTCATGATCATATGGACAACATGAGGATACCTTCAATGCATGATGGAGTACCAAGCCTTTTGGGTCAGGCTTGTGAAAATGGCATATGGGGAACCAATACTCAAGCTAACTTGATCCTTCTTTTTTTCCCTGCACGGTGTCTTTAACCATATAAAACCCAATATGAAATCCATAAGGTATGAAGGCCCTCTTCTTATACTTCACCAGAGAAGCATTATAGCCTTGTAGGATGGTCTGGTAAAAAATATCTCCCAATATCAGATGGTCCAGGACATGAGAGGGGAGTAGGTGTGGTGCACTAGTAGCCCCAAACACTTTGATGTAAGTGCTTGTTTCTTAGAAATACCAATGGCCAACTTTGGATATCATTTTTTGGTTATCGTTGAAAGCCTCGGTCATTCTTTTCTAAATATTAAGAAGTGTATTCTAGATACAAACTCGTCACATATCATGGAGTAAAACCTTTTGTACCTATTCTCCCACAAAATGTTGAAATAAATATGCACAAGTAATTTTGAAACATGCCAATTTAAATTCATACCTGTGAAAGAATTTCTCACATAGATCACGTCCAACAGGTAAGATGCCATGAAGAAGAATGATGTTTCTCCCTCTTTTTGTGTCTGGGCATGTAGGATGTTGATACTCAGTTGTTTTGAAATAATATCTCCCCAATTGAAACTACTCCCATAAATCGCTACAGTATATTCTAAGGGCATCCATTCTTCTGAGAACTTCGAGAAATACTTTTCTCCATACAATCAACAGATCATGGCCATTGAATACATATAGGGATATCTGAGGTTTACCATGTTGTACCAATCAATGTTCCCGTTTGTGAAATTTTTATGCTCTCTCCAGCACGAGGTTAGTAACCAACTGGTATCATGAAGCTCATAAAATCTGACCACAAAATCTGTATTCAGCCTCTCCTCGGGGTCCCTGAGTTTGTAATATTTTTTCACCTCCACTAGAAGAAAAACATCAACACACTCACCCTCCACATTGTTGACCGTGCACTTCACCGTGTCTATATGGTCAATTATCCATCCTATGGTTTTGATGCAGGGAAGAATTTTGGTCCGACAAGCTACTCTGTGTAGAGACGATCACCTGATATTCGAGAAAACTTAGTCATCCAATGCCCTGTCGTTCGGGTCGCTGTTAGGTGTAAACTCTGGGTAATATTCCTAACTAATTTTATTATAAAGGTTTCCCCAATGTGGGAGAATTACTTTAGATTTGGTTCTTGCCTATGTGTCCTTGAATGTTGGAGGTTGGGTTAATTTTTTTTTGGTCAAAGTCCAGATGATTGATTCTATTTTTGAAACAAATTCAAGCTCCCTTGCGGTCGTTGGTGTTGACCCTTCGTCTATCTCCAGTTATTTTGTTTTGGGAATTCTTCGTGAGTGCCTGGTCGTTGGCTTTTGTGGGGGAATTATCTTGCACAAAATGTCATAATGAATTGTAAGCCAATTTTGACAAGCATTATTCGACGCAACTGTAAATGCAAACAAAAAGACAATGCTTACCTCTTACTTGCAAGAAATAACCTGAGCTTACTGGTAATTGAAGTGATACGGTGTGTTGTAGCCTCCTTGATTCTCTCTCTCTCTCTCGCTCATTCATATACTGTGGAAATCAGTGGTTTGTGAAGGGAATACCACGTTTGGGAAAAAAACCTTATAAATTTTAAAAATACCTACCTTGTCGCATCGAGTCTTATATTCAGGAGTACAAATGTGACATGTACAATATATAACAAAATCCACACCATGATTAGGATTAAATGTAATGCAGGCTAGCGGCGCAAAATCCCATTATTTCAAAGTTAATCGACAAATTTAAATTTTGAATGTTGATCGATGCGTGGCGCCATGGCTCGAGGTATCGGTTGTGTGTAACCCTTATTTGACTAACCATTGTAACTCGTCCTTCACTCAGTTAGAGGTGTCCCATCAGTTATCAAGGCATTTAATATTTCAAAGGAAATAGTATGATCTTCGTCGGGGAGATGTGTGGTAAAACATGTCTCCCTTTCCTTGGTATTCAATGGGTGTATTGACGTCGAAAATTTGTCTTCCGGATTTCGCTTCGTTGGTATTCCTAGGAAAAAGTTTCGATGCTGACCCAAACTATTGTATAGTGCTGACGTGGAATTACGGATATGATGTGTTGATGTAACAAGAGGAATATCAATAGATGAAGTGGGAAATGATCGAGCAATATGGACCATCTATGTGGGAAGACATGTGGTGGTTGATTTGGCCTCTTTGGTGTGAGAAGCATTTTTCACATCGGTGAATTTTCCTAGACATATGTTTTTGGGTACCGCGCCCTCTCTTCCTTTTCCCCAATGTCAATGATACATCGATGATCGAAAATTGTTGTAGTTTATGTTGGAAGTTTGTCTTTCATATTTCGCCGATGCCGATGATACATCATAATATTTTTTTTAAACTCCCTTCTGGGTCAAAAATCGTCGATTCGTGTGCAACTTTTAGAAAAAAAAAATTAGGTAGTGTGCACTTAGTCTTTATGCCACTTTTACTTAGAGAAAAATGTCAAATTGTCAACAAAATTCAAACCAAACAAAATGTGATTGATGATAAAACACAACAACATAAAAATACATCCATCCTCGCAAAACTCTATTCAGAAATGAAAAAGTGGTACCCAAAAGAAGAAAATTTCGCAAAGTATTTTAGGGTGTGTTGAGTGCCAAACAAGTCTCTGTTAATTGTGTTTGATTGGGTTAAAGATTCAATTTATCTTTATTTTCTTTTGTTTGCTTTGAAGGTTTAGGGTGAACTTATAAGCGTTAGATCTTCCTATGGATTCGATTGAATCCCTGCATTCAAGGAGTGGTTTAGGGTATGTGTTAGTCTTGGGTTTATTTTATTTTTACCTTGTTTGTGGTTTGAAAAATGAAAAATATCATTTACTTGTGATTTTATTTTCTAAGCATTCAAAAAATAAAAAATTGTTGCATTTAGTTATGCACTTTTATTTGGTAGTTGTAGCATAGGTTGTTTATTACAAAAGAAAAGAGTTTTATTTCCAAAGTTCCTTCTTTGATATTTCCTTGAAATTTTAGTAGTTTTCATCTACATTGTAAAATGAAAAGCGCATTCTAGGAAACGTTTTTCATTTTAAGATCTTGGACTTTACTTCGAAAACATTTGCAAAGATTTAAAAGTCATTTTTCAATTGTAGAACCTAGTTTGCTTTTGCACAAATGATCTAAAACTTTTATTTCTTCTCTTTTGTCTCTTGAAAACAACATAAGTTGCATGTCCGTACCATTTTGAGTAAATCGAGCCGCTTAAAATCAATGATTAACACTTAAAATCAACTAGACTTTTGTTTTTAGGGTTCACTAAGTATTCTAGGCTCTAGGGCCTTGAAATAGGTGTGGAGAGGAGACTCTTGAAGGCCACTTAAACAAACATAAGAGTCTGTGATAGGGAGTGTCAGAGTCTAGTTTCCTAAGAGTTAGTCGGGACCCCCCTCTAACACAGGGGCTAAACAATGAGGTAGTGAGAGGAAAGGTAGAGGAGATAACCCCTCCAAAGTTGGACCGAGCGTAGTGGGTATCGTATATTGAGGGTCGTTCTTGGGATTTACACTGATCAAATTTGACTACAAAGCCTCGTGGACCTCGAATTTGTTCGATATCCTTAGTTGTCTTCCATACCATTTTCCTTTGGTACCCTTGAAAGGATTCATACATTGTTTTCCTACTTATTATGATCAACCCAACTGTCGACTGTACCTGCCTAGTGACTGACTACAAGCTGACAACCTAGTTTCCTGTTTTAGGGATTTACACAGGTGATTGCGGGGGTATACCGTGATACCTAGGGCATATGTCGGATCGCGCTTTAGAGAGTATACCCAGAGAGTGTTTCTGTGTTCGAGTTACACTTGCACTGATAAGTTTCTCTAATGTCGATTGTCGTAACTGTTTTTCCTGCCAGTCAGTTGTTTGATTGATTTGTCGTTAGGAACTTTTTAGTGTGTGATCTTTGTTTCATACTAGCTCAACCTTCGAGTGTCGGTTGATCATTTCACAAGGTTGAATATCAACAAATCTGTCGTTCGTGTAGGCTTCAGGGCCTACCACCAGTTACTTTGGAGCCAGCTTCACCACCGTTGAGGTGCAGACTAGATCAAGAGGGTTCATTTGAAGTGATCGAGCCATAGGAAACTGTACCCGATCCATCTCCTAGAGAATAATTTCCTATACTGGAGGAGTCCACCATTTTTTACCTTGAAGCTGAAGGCTTTAGGCCCGTAAACCCTCTGATCACTAACTTATCGGTGCCACTTCTTATTTATATAGTCCCTCATAATGTGACTTCACTTGAACGTGAGTTTTTTATATGAGCGGTGATGCAAGCAACTAGTGCTACTTCTTCTGGGAATCCTCACACTCCCATCTCGACTTTCGCGGGAGGGGGTGTTGTGCCTCCTCCCCAACCTCCACCTATAAGGACTACAATTTTCCAGACACCCACTACTTTTGGCAGTGGAAAAATCCCTTCAATGACTCTGACCATTGTTCCCTCTATCCATAATGCGTCTAACACGCCCTTTTCATATGAGATGTCGGGTTTCAACACTAGTTCGATCCTAACCTACTTTCTCTATAGACTATTGGTGTGGGGCCAGGGAGATCTAATTCTCCCTTACAAGGATATGTTGTGGGAACCACTTCCCCTTTCAATGTTATCCCTTATGGTGGGGATCATATCCCTCCTCCATCCCCTTCACTCGCAGCCAATCGAGCCTAACACCAACTCTAGTCTATTTAGTGGGGGGAGTAATGGACCTCAGTACTACATGACTCTGGTAGGGTCTATGCCTTTTTCTTTGTTCAATGTGTTTGGGATAACGCTTTCTCATCAGCTGCTTTCTTGGTAGGGGGAAACCCCAGTTTTGGTCAACCAAACCATATGCAAGGTTTCATTCCTTCATAGGGAGCAATGATGGGAGTTTACTCCTCACAAGGTCTTGGAAATCCTTGGTAGGGATCATTTCCTTTGCAAGGGATGCCGATAAGGAGAAACCCCTCCCACACTTAGTGGAACCCCAGACAGGGTTTAGAACCTATGCCAGGAGGGTCGGATGGGGGCATCCCCAACCAAGGTACTTGGAATACTATGCAGGGATAAATCCCTACACAAGGCATGTCATCCAACTATGGGAATCAACTGGCGATGAAAAATCAAATGAAAACTCATTTTATTGGATAGGGCCACCATGGTTTCTACCAAAACCTTGCCCAGTAGCCAAACTTTTCCTGACAACCCGGTGCCAGCAAAAATCTAGGCCCCTCTTTTCATTTGAATCCACCACAACCTAGACTACCTTTCTTAGCAACTCTACATTTTCCAGACTTGTCGAGACTGTTGAAATTCCCGATATGTCATGATCCACATTGCCCCCCCATGCCGACTAAGTTTTCCTTGGACATCCCTAAGTTTGAAGGCAAGCCTGGAGAAGATTTAGGTGATCATGTTACGACATTCCATTTATGGTGCTCATCCAACTTGTGAAAGGATGATTTCTTTCAGTTATGTTTTTTTCAACACAATCTTATAGTGGGTGTCAAGAAATGGTATATTGAGCTTGATATCTCAAAGTACGCTTACTTTAATGACCTGGATATGGTCTTCTTAAACCATTTCCAGTTATCGGTAAGATACGATGTCGGCACTGAGTTGCTGGCCAACTTCGAGCAAACAAAAGTTTTACATATCTCGGATCACATATGATAATGGCGACGATGAAAGAGCTTGATCAAAGTTAATTTCCCTCCTGCATTTTTGCTCGAGTGTTTCCTAAAGTCCTTACTGCCTTGTGTATCCAAAGACGTCGCGATGTCCCTGGTTTTTTTCGAAGAGGAGGCTATCATGAGAGTCCAACAACTGGACTTGATTTAATCTCAATATGATATGTTGTACCAGATCCTTTCCACTACACCATGGTCGAATTTCGATAAGAACAAATAGAATTGTGGGCCTCACGCCGATGGCATAGTAGGCTCAACACAAAGCAATCCCATAGATAAGTTGATGAATCAATTACAACAATTATTGATTCAACAGACTATGGCCAGCCAAACTCCTAGTTCGACTGCCCCTGTAACCCAAACGTCGAATTTACATAGTGTGCAATCGACAAATCCCAAGGGTAACCAAAAAATTGAGGGAAAGAGGAATTCTAAAAACAAGAAAGGTAAGGGGGATAACAAGGCTTCAATTGATGTTGGTGAGGGAAAAAACAAAAAGAGGAAGGTGAAGTTTCCGTGTAAGCTTTTGTTGGTTATTAATCTCTCTTATATACTTCTTGGGCTGACTGAAATTCAAATTTGAATAGGTTTCCAACAAAATCCTCTAAAACTATTGGCCCTCCTGGTAACCCAGAAGGAAACATAGTGCACAGAGTGCACTGCGCAGTCTCATCTGAGATATTTCTATGGGGTACTGCAATGCTCAGATGCTTGTAGTCTAGGAAAGAGTGGGGATATGGGATTGTAATTTATATTTATTAGGCCTTAAACTGATTACTCAATCTATTATTCTTAAGTTCCACTCATATGTTAAACCATTGCATCTAAGCTAATAGATCTAGCTAGCTACATATGTGTAAATCAACTATTAATAGGAATTAAAGATGATCAACCATTAAAAAAAAATAAACAAACATTCCATCATCACACAGTACATAGGTTTTACTGTGGTTCACCCCCTCCTAGGCTACATCCACAAAGATATGGCTTCTTAGGCTCTTTTATTTAGTTCGCTACAAAATATGGCATTGCACACACTATAATTCTGATCATACAATCATGAGAAAATGTTTCACAAACTCTATGAGGCAAACTGTATCACACCAAGATCCTCATCATGTGATCTAACCCTTAATATCTTGCTACTTTACTCTCCTACATCTCAACAAATTACAAAAAGGTATCAAAACGATTTCTACAGTTCAGAACTAACTCGGAACACCCTTTGAACCAAAAGTGTGAATCAAAAACAACCACTTGGAACCCCGACCTAGACCTCCTAGGTTCTTATTTAAACTAGTTTACAATTTTACCAGCCATTACAATCTCTTACCAAAACCCTAGCCCTAACATGGTTAGTTTTTTTTTGCTTGCGCGCCTTGCATGCTTTCCTCTTTTGCATGCGGTTTTCCCTTGCACGTGTTGCTTTTCCTGCCAGTTTTTCTTCTCCAAAATTGGGTTTTATCATCCAAAAATAGATATTTCCTCCAAATAGCCGTGCGCCCAACATGCCCCCAACATTGACATGTGGCTCATCCTGAGCCACCTAGGCAGTGTGTGCTCCCTGAACAACCTCTTCTAGGATGTGGAACTTGTCTGCAAGTTCCCTTCCTCTTTCCTAGACCTACGCAGATTTTCCTGTCAGTGCCTCTACTGACTGCGCTGTGATATCCTCATGGATCATTGATGCAGTCTCTGTGTGTTCCTACATGATTCTCTTCTTCTCCTCCTCCATCTGTGCAATCATCTATGTGTCTTTTTCGTGCAGTGGTTCCACTTCTTCTTGTCTCTCTTGTTTCTACATTTATGCTGCTTTCAACTCAGACTGCAACTTCTTCATATCTTGAGTAACTTTCAGGCGTTCTGTGATACTCATTTTCTTATGACCCTAATTGAGCTCTTGATAGTTGCGCTTACTCTTTATTCTTCCTTGTCCCACTTCTAGACATGCTCGTCCTCCTCCAATGATGTCCATAGCTGTGATGTTCATTCTAATAATTCTACTACTGCACTCGCTTGTTTCTCCATTTCTTCCATTTGTAGTGCAGCTTATTCTTTCCTCTGCTCTCGGATTGAGATTCTCCTTGAGTTCCTCAATATCCTACATGTATTGGTCGATTTTATGTGCAATGAGGTTGATATTCTCCTCTGCGCTTCTCTCTACTGCCTGCGCATTGTTGGGGATGCGGTTGTATGTCGTTGTCAATCCTAGCTCCAACTTGTTTGCGCGTTATTTCTCTTCTTCCTTCGTTTCAATCAATTGGTCGCAGGTTATCTAAAGCATATATGTGACCCCTCTACCCACGTCTATATTTGTGGCATCTGAATGGGCCCTTGACTGCACTTCTTTCATGACACTGGCATGTATCTCATATAAGTCCTTTGTGGGAATTTGTGCCATCACCATATCGACTTGTTCCACCTCTTCTAGGGGTTTTTGCACGGTCTCCTGATTGAACTTGATCATTTGACGTGTTATCATGAATGTCTCCCTACCCTAGATGATGAATTGCATGGTCTCTTCACCTTCTTTCGATGCAGGTGGCCTTTGTGTCTTCTCCTGTGGTTGCGCAGTGGCCTGTGATTCTTCCTGGCTCCGTAGATGTTGGATGTTTTCATGAACCTCTAGGAGCTTGGCTATAATTCCTTCCCTCTACACCTCTGTAGTTCCAACCACTTCCTTGCTCCTGTCTTGGACCTTGTCTAGGACAAACTATGAATCATCCCATGTGACGGTGATTTTTGGGTCTTTTGTCTCATACTTTCACTTCTTTCACACATCTTTTCATTTCACATGCTTCTTTGTTGTTTGTAAGGGTTGTGCCTCACTTGTTGTACCTTGAACCCTTTCTTCGGTTGCCTGTGAAGTATCCTTCTTCTCTATCTGTGGACATATTCCTATCCTTGTGGCATTGGGTGTTCTTCTCAATTGTTTCAATACTTCTTTTCTCCCACTTGGTAGGTTTTAAGTTTTGGTTGTCCTGGTGTTGTCAAATGGAATACCTGTTCAGGCTGATGAGCCTACTTTGGTTGTCTCTTTAGGCTTGGAGGACTGCACCATGCCTGTTTTCGTGGTTGGTTTTTCTACTGGTGACTGCCACTGCACAAGCTACTCTTTGATAATCCAGTCCACTTTCTCCCTCGTAACACAATACTGCATCTTTAGCCACTCCTTTTTTGGATCCCTTGTGGCTTGGATCCATACATGATGTCAAGATGCCTTGTATTTGGCTAACCCCTCTGTCTCTTGCACTACCTCCATAGGTATGCGCCACACATTTTATTTGCGCTACTAGATTTCTTCTAACAACATGGAAAAAAAATTATTGTTTTTCTGCTGCATCTTGTTGTCCTTTGCTTGCCAGAGAGACTTGTACCTGACTGCATAAAATTTTCCCACCATATCCAAAAATGTCGAGAACTTGGGCTCCTGCCACCCTGCCAAGGTTATCAGTATAATTAACCATGATTAATGGAACTCAGTTCGATTTTCCTATGCATCGCGAAAGTCAAGTAGGAACTGGTTCAGCAGGTACGATGCTTAGCTGAACATCATTCCCTTAGGACACTTTTTTGCTAGAATAGTATTATTGATAAAGTGAGTACCTTTGTCACTCATCAAAATTCTTGGGCATCCAAACCTAGTGATCACTTGCTCAAACAAGAAGTGTGTTGTTGTCTCTGCGCTACAATATTTGACTGGTGTTGCTTCTACCCATATTGTTAAATATTCTGTCGCAGTGATGATATATATCGCTCCTAACCTTTTTTCTAGTGGATTGATGGGTCCCACAAAATCTATTGCCCATTTTTCAAATACTTGCAAATTTACCAGTGGTCTTAGGGGCATATCACCCCTTTTGTTAGGTTTACCAACCCTTTGACATACATCACATTTCCGGCAATATTGTTTGTCATATTTATGAATTGTTGGCCACCATAATCCTGCATGCAATACCTTCTATACAATATATTTTCCTGCATAATGTCCTCCAACTATTCCTTCATGACCTTCTACCAAAATTATAGTCCTTTCATGCTCTAATACACACCTTCTCAAAATTATTTCTGCGCCCATTTTATATAATTTTCCTGCAATGAGTTGATAGTCTATAGCTCAGACTACCAGATTTTTCTTCTGCGTAGTGTTAAAATCTTGTGGCGCAATCCCCGTACTCAAGTATTCAATAATATCAGCAAAATATTCATCAGCTATTTGTAATGAAAACAACTGTGCATCAGGGAAGTTGTCTTCCAAGTTGGTAGGTTCCTCTCCATTAGTGACCCTTGAAAGATGATCAGGTCCTACATTCAACTTCCCTGGTTTGATTGTTGTGGTCATTCAATAGCTTAACACAGGATAGCAAAAAAGTTCTTATATTACTTACTTGATCTACATGTTGTGCTTCACTGTTGTGGTCCATTTATGAAGGCATATCGTACACTGGTATGTTTTAATTATGTTGTGTGGCTGATGTAGACGCAACATCTTGTTTCAGGAACTCTTTCCTGGCTTCCTTGAATGTTTATTTTTCTTTCCCCGCATCAAACTGCTTATGTGGTTTAGTATTCTTCTTCACCCATTGGTGTTGTGTTGGATCTTGTCTTACCGCATCAGGTCTTGTCTTAGATCCTTTGCGCGTGACTATGTTTATATTTCTTCCATCATCCCCGGATTCTGCAAAAATACATTGAACATTATGATTTTTTTGGTTCCTCTTTTCTTGAATTTCCCCAAAAGTGTTAGGCATTATTTTGTGTCACGGTCTGCTACGCGGCAGTACATACATGCCGCAGGTGGAAGTGGAAATTACCTTGCATAATGTATTGGTTGTTAGAAGTTGTGGCACACTACTGGACCTCTTCCTCGTCCAAATCCTCCTCTACCTCATCCTCCACCTCTGTATCCATATCGATCTCCTCGTGGTGCATTATACTGAGGTACCTGATTATACTGCATGAGGTTATATTATGGTTGCATGTTGTTATATTGTGGTTGCGTAGTGTTGTACTATTGTTGCACAGTGTTGTGTGGAGGTGGTACCTGATTGATCTAATGTACATATTACCCTATCATCATTTCTTCCTACACCCTATAAGTATCTGAAGTTCTTTCCCTCATTAGCTCCATCGTCTTACAATATTTATCATCATAGCCCACTGACTTGAAAAAAATGAAATATTAACTCTTGGGTACTGTCTTGTACTTCTGCATAATGGGACAATGATATGGATCATGTCCATGTGTCTTATAGATCTCACACCATGGATCTCCTATTGTAAAATGGTTTCGTAGTCTTATTTCCAGGCACTGCATGAAATTTGGACATTCATTCTTGTGGTGACCTTCTGTCCTGCATGTAGTACACCAAAAACATCTCTTTTCTCTTTTCCTTTATATGGTTCATTTGAAATGTAAGGTTCTTCAGATCCTCATTCAACTCCTCTATCATTTTATTTCTCTTCTCATACTGGTTCTCTTCCAGTTGTAAGGCTGTCTGCAGAGCCTCTGCCTGAGTTTGAAACTTTTTTTTTCTCAATGGGTATTTAAAATGTGGTAACGATGAATTCAAAAAGAGATGTCTATGTTGCATGTCAGTCATGACAGACTTCAATTTACCTTTAAGATGATTAAACCTCTGATAAATCTCCCAAACAGAGTCACCTGGTTTCTATTTGATTTCAATCATCTCATTCATGTACCGATCTTCTGAGATAGGCTTGTGAAATTCATTTATCAGTAGCTTCTTCACATCTGCAATAGTCCTTGTTGTTCCTAGTGGATTGTTTACAACTAGGCTCATGTACCAATCCAATGAATGGTATCTTAGCGTGATAGCTAACTGCACAAGTTTTGTACCCTCATCTGTGATCTATTTTAATTCCCAGATATTCTCGCAGATGAACAAATTATTTTCAGGGTCCTTAGATGCCTCTCCCCAAAATTCTGGTAACCTAATGGTGGGATCATGTCCTACCATCTTGAAATGTGATGAACTACTACCTCTGTGCATTGTATATATTTGACTACTACTTCCTAAACTTGATCCTCCATTTGCTGCTCCTTGTTTCGATGTACCTCATGCTGTCTTTATTTCACTAAAATTCAGTTGTATAAATGGTGGTATTATTTACTGGTGTATTAGTCACACATGGGGTTATGGGTTCTAGATTGACACTGACATGGATGGGAATTATTCCTTCTATTCCTACCCTTGGACCACCTATCTTCCTTTCATATGTTGTGCATGAGATTTCCTCAATATTCTCCATAGCCCAAAGATCCTCGACCTCTTCCTCATCACTTTCCAAACTTTCTCTATCAGCTATGGCTCTCTTCTTATTATTCATTTTATATTGGTATGGTGCTCCACTACACGTCTTTCTAGTTGTTTCCATTATCTACTTTATCTGATATTCCTCCATAATGATTGATTCCATGGCCTCATTCTTCTTTCCCTTATCCATTTCTTCCTCCATTTCTCCACCTCTTGTCCATGCTTCCCCCATGCATGCAGGGAATTTTAGTTGTCTAATTCCATAGGCATCACATCGGTGTTATACAATAACATATTAATTGAAGTATACAACGATATGATATACCTACCTCTAGGTATTTTTAGAAACTCCTTCTCTACTGTGATGTAAGACTTGGCAATATCTACTGCAAATTCTATGATAAACCCTCCAACAATATTGTCTAACCAGAAATCTATTGCGCACATGAATTTGTTGTTAACCTTTTGTAACTACATGATCTCCACAGGATTCCACTCGAGCTGTCTCATTCTATTGGTAGGGTGGTTGTATTTTAACCTCAATATCCACTCCTGCAACACATGCGGGAAATCACAGAAAAATACCTCATGCAGGTCGCTAAACACGTACTTCTCTAAATATTTGTGCGGTGTTATATTGGGGTTTATGTTATCCTTCTGCGCAAATTCAAGCTCCTTTGTTTTCAACCATCTTTCGATCTCCACCTTCATTGGATTCCACGGTCTGAACATTCCTTGTTTATACCTTCATTCTCCACATGCTTTTTCTATGGATCCCATTCACTAAATCCCATGCAGTTCCATCCGACAATGGAACCATTTGTTGGTTATTAATCACTCTTATCTACTTCTTGGGTTGACCCACATTCATATCTGAACATGTTTCCAAAAAAATCCTCTAAACCTATCGGCCCTCCTCGTAACCCAAAAGCAACACAGTGCACTACGTAGTCTCACCTGAGATAGTTCTATGGGGGACTACAAATCTCAGATGCTTGCAGTCTAGGAAAGAGTGGGGATCTGGGATTGTAATTGATCTTTCTCAGGCCTTAAACCGATTACTCAATATATTATTCTTGAGTTCCATTCATCTGTTAAACCCTTGCATGCAATCTAATAGATCTAGCTAGCCACATATGTGTAAATCAATCATTAAAAACAATTAAATATGATAAACCATTAAGAGAAAATAAACAGACATTCCATCATCACATAGTACACAGTTTTTACCGTGGTTCCCCCCCTCCTGGGCTACGTCCACAAAGATCTGGCTTCTTAGGATATTTTATTTAGTTCACTACAAAATATGGCGTTGCGTGAACTACAATTCCCATCATACAATTATGTGAAAAGGTTCCACAACCTTTATGAGGCGGACTAGATCACACCAGGCTCCTCATCATGTGATATAACCCTTAATATCTTGCTAATTTACTCTCTTACAACTCAACATATTACAAAAAGGTATTACAATAGTTTCTACAATTCAAAACTAACTCGAAACACTCTTCAAACCAAAAGTGTGAATCAACAACAACCACTTGGAACCCTAACCTAGACCTCCTAGGTTTTAATTTATACTAGTTTACAAGTTTACCAACTATTACAATCTCTTACCAAAACCCTAAACCTAACATGGTTAGGTTTTCCTTCTTGCATGCCTTGCATGATTTCCTCTTTTGCATGCAACTTTCCCTCACACGTGTTTCTTTTCCTGCCATTTGTTCTTCTTCAAAATTGGGTTTTATCCTCCAAAAACAGATATTTCTTCAAAATAGGCCTGCGCCCAACAACTTTTCACAGACGGCCACTTGACTCACCAATTCCCTCGTCTTGAGGAATCCCAAAAGTTATTGGCACAACAACAACCTACTGTGTTAACCAACCCTCCACAAGGGAAAATTTTGTCTCAAGCTTCCTCATCCATGAACGTGCCTGGGGGAAATCAGGGAGCCCCCATGCCTAATGCTAACAACAGAGCCGCAAATTTTTATATGATGAAGGTCGAAGCTCATATGTAGACCAGGGATCATAATTACATAATGCCAAAATCTGTTGAGAAGGGAAAAGAAGTCTCCAACCCACTGCCTCCTCTTCAAATTGAGAATACCATGGGAGAAACTATGAATCGCATCCCTAAGGGTGCATTTAAAAAGGCTTCTCACAATTCGAACACAAGGGCTACCCAAAATTACTCCATCATGGAGGATCTGGCACAAACTCCTTGTGCAATGTCTACTCTGGAAATCCTCCAGAGTTTCCCCTCACAGAGGAAATATTTTTTTTTACCATATCGATTATAAACCTCGTATTCCTCACCACGTCACTTTTTAGATAGTAGTGTTGTATTCCATGAAATCATTGACACGAAACATTTTCCATACCATGGTTGATGAGGGTGCCTCAACTTGTGTGATGTCGTTGGCATGTTGGAAGGCCATTGGCCAACTTGAGTTGTCTACATCGCCCACATTGCTAAGCACATTTGATTGTCGATATTTTAGACCACATGTCATAATTCCCTCCTTCCCCATTCAGTTGGAGGGAAAAACTATGTGCGTCGAAGTGGAAGTAGTCAATGCACATTTTGACTACAATATTTTGTTAGGGAAGAGTTGGACCTACTCTATGACAATGGTTGTATCCATAATTTTTTGGGTCTTATGTTTTCCTCACGGAGGTCGAATAATAACAGTTGATCAATTATTCTTCTCCCGTCATGATCCTTCATCAGGGGCATCCACGGTCCCGATGATTGACAACCCGCAGTCGGGTACCGTAAACTTAGGTGTTGGATTGTTTCCATGTTTAATGGGGAATTTTGCTTATCTGCCACCTGCTAATGATTTCAAGTTTATTTTGGTTGTTCTTGACCAGTTGAAGGCTGCAATTTTTCAAGGCACGTCTTTTATAATGAGTTACTTTAACAACCCGTGGATTTTACCTTCCCCATCAGCTTCAATGGAAGGGGTAGGGCACCCTGGAATGGCTATGCTCTTATCTGCTACTGAGGTTGCATACAGTATTATCCAACAAGCCTCGACCAACCCTGATTCGGCTCCCCCACAAGAGATAGATCCCATTCTCGAGCCTATTTGGGCTCAATACTCTCTCGCCACTTAATATCTTTTGGACATAGTCTTTCTCTTTGACAAGGCGATTTTGGAGGCAATGAGTGGGCTAGACATACCTTGGGACAATCTTCACCACATATGTTATTTCTTACCTGAGCTGAAGAGAATAGAGGAAGGAGAGTTCATTAGGACCCTGAATGGAGATACCCCTTGTCCTGTTAACCCTATGACCACGCACATAATCTATGCCAAGGGAAACATGGCAAGTATAGTTGAAACAATTCCTATTGACATCTCTAAAACCCTTGATGTCAAGGAAAACGTCTTCATCGGAGAAGATTGTTCCCCCGAAGAAATTATGATCCACACTGAATTATTTAAAGAGTTTTGCGATGTCTTTTCTTGGTCTTATGAGGAGATGCCAGGCATTGACCCACATATAATTGAACATGAGATCACAACTTACCCCAATGTTAAGCTTGTCTGACAAAAGATTCATCCAGTCAATCCTCGCAAGGCAACGATGATCAAGGCTGAGGTAGAGAAACTCATCAAGGTTGGTTTCATCTATCATGTGAAATTGACAGAATGGGTGTCGAACCTTGTTCCTGTAAAAAACAATCAAGGGACGATCCATGTGTTTATGGACTTTCGTGATCTGAACAAATCTTGCCCGAAAGATAATTTTCGAACCCCATTAATTGACCATATTGTCGATGAATGTGCAGGTTGTGAGGTCTTTTATTTTATGGACAATTTTTTCGGGTACAACCAAATTCAGATCAATCTCAAGGACCAACATAAAATGAATTTTTTTTGTCCTTAGGGTACATTCATATACAGGAAAATTCCTTTTGGCCTTAAGAACGTTGGAGTCACTTTTCAGCGAGCCATGTCGTTTTCCTTCCATGACCTCAAACACATAGTTGAGGTGTATCTTGATGATCTTGCATCATGTTCTTGTAAGATATCCGATCATCCTGTCTATTTATGACTTATATTTGAGAGGTGTCGCTACTATCGAATTTTCCTTAATCCAAATATGTGTAGTTTTTGCGTGACATCAAGATGTTTTTTAGGTTTTATCGTGTCAACTAAGGGGATCATGGTCAATCCTTTGAAGGTTGAGGCAATAGTTCAATTTCCTCCCCCACGCATAATCCCCAGCTTCAAAGCCTACAGGGGAAATCCAACTTTCTTTAGTGTTTTGTTGCCAACTATGTCGAGATTACTAAAGGGTTTATGCATCTCTTGAAAAAAGGGGTCCCATTTTGTTGGGATGAAGCGGATCAACGTTCTTTCAAAGCATTGAAATGTTCTCTGACGTCTGGCCCTCTACTCAGTCCTTTGGATTATGGAAAGGATTTCTTGTTGTATTTAGCTTTCATAGAGTCTATTATTGGAATGGTCTTGGTCCAAGAGGATGATGCACTTGAAGAGCATGTTATCTACTATCTTAGTTGAGGCTTGGTAGGAATGAAACTCAACTACACACATGTTGAGAAAATTTCTTCTGCAGTTGTTCATGTTGTCCAACGGTTCTGTCATTACATCTTACTTTGCAAGACCACTG
The DNA here is from genome assembly GCA_010110895.2 of Picea sitchensis. Taxonomy (NCBI): domain Eukaryota; kingdom Viridiplantae; phylum Streptophyta; class Pinopsida; order Pinales; family Pinaceae; genus Picea; species Picea sitchensis. The sequence goes on along the minus strand of SNQJ01S0045706.1, from coordinate 173,014 downwards.
TCGTAGTTGTCATGAACCCTTTTCAATATGTGTTAACACGATGGGTCATCGACGGGAAAATCAGCCGATGGCTAGTCATCCTGCAATAATTTGACTTGGATTTTGTTTCGAAAAAGTCTAAGAAGTCTTTGGTCTTTGTTGAAATAATCTTGGAACTTCTGGTTGAGAGTGGTAATAATTTTCCCGAAGAGTCACTAGTCAATGGGGCTTTTTCCTTATTACATCTTCGGACCCTTAGTATGGAGATATACTTGTGTATCTTCAGACTTTGAAGTGCCCATCTTTTGCTTCTCACGATGAGCGTCGATTAATACACGATCAATTGTGGAACTATATTATCCTCGATAATACTTTATATCATCGAAGAGTGGATTTTTCCGTCGATGTCTCACTCACGAAGAGATGAAACTTGTGTTAAATGACTGACACACAAGAGCTTGTGGAAGTCACCTTTCTGGGTTGGAAATAGCCCAAAATATTCTTCACGCTGAAAATTTGTGTCCCTCTTTGATCAAAGATTGTGTAGAGGCAGTCAAGAAGTGTCACTCGTGCCATATCTTCTCTCGAAAGATGTGGGCACACCCATCTCCCATGTTCCTAGTTATTGATGTTGGTCCCTTCACCAAGTGAGGGATTAATTTTACTACATGCCATCTAGTTTAAGCCAGGGGGCATCGCTATACCATCGTAGAGCTAGACTACTTTACTAAGTTGGTCGAGGCTGTGTCGACATTCAAGAATGACGGGGAAATGACTGCACTTTTCATTTTTAACCAGATTGTATCGAGGTTGGATATTGTGAAGGAGATTGTCATAGATCATGGAAGTCACTTCCAGAACAAGATGATGTATGGGTTAACATTAAAACTAGGGTTTAAGCAAGAAAATTCTTCACCTTAATACCCACATGCAAATGGTCAAGTAGAGGTTTTAATAAGTCTCTCAAGACGATTCTTCAGTGGATAGTCAATTCGAAAAAGTCAAATTGGAATTTGATGTTGTGCTCGACACTTTGGGTGTATCAAACCTCAGTCGAGACTGCTACCATCTTTTCTCCTTTCCAACTCGTTTATGGGGTGGAGGCAATCTTTCCCATAGAATGCCAAATCCCTTCTCTTAAGTTGGTAGTGGAATTACTGCCCGACACTACTCCACTTGAAGAGTGTCTTTTATATCTCGAGCAACTCGATGAGGAACGTTGAGATGCAGCCTTGGCCAATGAGGTTCACAAACAACGTGTCAAGTATCAATATAATCGGTCTGTCCGCCCTCAATTTTTCTCTGAAGGCGATCTTGTCCTGGTCTATGACCAAGATAAATATCCCCTGAGGGCAGGCAAGTTCAAACCCATGTGGTTCAGACCATTCATTGTTAAGAAATTTTTAGAAGAGGGTGCCTCTGAACTGGTTGAATTCGAGGGTAACGCTTTGTCAAATCCTAGAAATGGGCTCTACCTTAAGAAGTATTACACTCAGATTGGTCACATGAGCGTGAATTATTGTATATAATGTATATATTTATTTATACAGTCTTGTATTTTTGTTTTATGGACGTGTAGTTTGTTTTGTTTCTTTTCACTGTGTTAGATTTCAAGTGAATCTAAGGTCTATGTTGGGTTTGTAGATGGTGCTAGCTGACACACTCGGAGGCTTGCTTCTACAGCTTGGGTGATATTTACACCTTTTGGTCAGTTGATGTCTTCTAGAGGTATTTGTTTGGGCGAAGCAACCAATAATGTTTCCGAGTACAGTGTCATAATAGAATTACTATGTGATTCCTTGTTACATGGTATCTCTCACCTCCAAGTTTATCTAGATGCTCAACTGGTCATGTCTCAGTTAAATAGAGTATACAGTGTCTACGATCCCCCCGTTCATCGACGATTCCTCAGGGTACTTCTCTTAGAATGCTATTTTGATTATATTACTTATTTTCATGTTCATAGGATATCTAATCAACGAACTAATACATTGGATGATCAATTATTAGATTGGCATATTGCTCACACATAAAAGTAAAATCACACACATGTAAATACATTTGTACAAAATGTTTATCTATAAGGCAAAAATATGTATATATATAATAATGTGTCCAAAAAATAATGTCATAAGTAAAAAAGTGGGCCATAAAGCCTTAAATAGAGTCGGTATACCTTGTTGGTTCCAAGCCCTCACTATATAATAGAGTACAAAAGGTGCCCTTGGCACATATGTGGTCCAGTACTAAATATGGCCTAGGCCTATTGGCCCTAGTATAATGAACTACAACGTTCACAAGACACCGGAACAACTGAACCCAAGTCCTGGGTACCCTTACAACATGTGGTTGCATGGGTGGGGGAAGGTCCTCTATCTCTTCCATCATCACTTCATGAGTGAGAGCTGTCAAGTTCCTCTCTACTTGTCGTAATACTCTCTCAGCCTCTCCGGCTGGTAGTCCTCCTGCAACTATTGGTCCTCTTATTTTTGTTGGTTTGGCATATGCTCGAGGAAGACGCTTGGTCCTGAAAATTCAGTCGGTCGCACTGGCGCCACATCTATATTTGACATATCATTGAGTTAGTACTTTGACATTACCATAAAAAGGATAATATTTAAAATTAAAAAAAAAAAAAAAAACTTTAAAATGTGTTTACCTATCTCTCCGTGCTCCTCGCAAGGGGGCATAGGAATATTAGGATCCCTCATGAAATGGATCCCTGTGTATGGATAGTCCTCAATCAAAGGAATTTGACAGAGCCACCAGTCAAAAAATTTGTCGTCAAAGGCCTCCTATACTCTCCCCGCACCCTGTCGAGGTAACAAAGATGCCCAACTGCATAGTGTCCAAAAGGAGGCAATATGGTCTTGTACTATCTCCCTTGGGATAAGACTTGGAACTCTCTCAAAAAATAAAGCGCACAACATAGTATCGAACCTGAATTTCTTGTTTGTTCTTCTTTGAGAGTTAGTGAGTTGTTTTTTCATGTATGTGAGCATTGTAGTGCTCGAGTAAAAAACAGTGGTGTCTAGACATTGATCTACACAATGCATCTATGCATGGGAAGCCTTATGAAGTGTTGTGGATCCCGTGATATTCCCAAACATATAGAGTACTATCCGAAGATTAAGGCTTGTGGTATTATGAATTGTCACATGAGATCCTAATTTCTTAGTGCTAGCCTCGCAATACATCCCAATGTAATCCTCTATGTTGTGCAGTCCTGGAGGAAAGGTCCTCAAGTTGACCAATTCCTAGGCCCTCCTGGAGAGGTCGGTCAAAAAGTAGATATCCTTTGTCATCGAATTCAATGATTGGCCCTCTAGCATGAAGGCCTTTGCAATTGGACGCCAATACTCTATCAAGTGGTTTAGTAGCCTGGGTTATGCCCTCATGAATGTAAACTGAAATAATTTACACATACCACACTGCTTAAGCATGGAAATGACCCCTGGATCCTCCTCTACCAAGACATCGAACTCTTCATGTTCTCTCTCTTGCCAGTGAACATACATCATGTTGCAAAACAAATTGTGAGGTTAGCCCCTTGCTTCATTTTATTTTTAAAGATAAAAGAGATGTACGTGAATTGTCTTTAAGACAATCGCGTATGTACGTGGAATAAGTGTTACTTTGCCTGCGTACATACGCGTGTTGGGCATGGACAACTCGCGTACATGTAGGTTCAACCTTTTTACTAGGGTGCGCACCCTCCAAACAATAAAATAAGAAAACAATAATGAATGAAAAGGAGGAGAGAAGTCATTTGTACTTACTTCGTTCAAGTTTGAAGATCTTTCGTCCACCTTAGCTCCTCAAATTCATGTTTTAAAGAAGAGGGTTTTTTGGATTTATGGTTATTTTCCAATTTGCAATGGTTAAAATGAACTGTCCACCTCTATTTATAGACCTTTTTGGCTCTTTTTTCCCCAGTTTGGTCCTCTTTTTCCCTATTCTTGGCCCAGTGGGTACTTGAGTTTACTTTTGAGAGATTTTTGGGTTGTTCTAATGAACTTGTTCTTTTGATTTGGTGTTTTTGTGAGATAGGTTACACTCATATCATCTCATGGTAAAAGTTGGTTTTTGACATTTGCATATCGGTTAGGTTCTCACCACCTTGCATCTTGCATATTGTTTACCTTTTCGCTTTGCCATAGTATCGATCCCACTGAAGTGCAACACAAAACCTTCTATGCTTATTTATAAGTGTCGTAATTAGGTGGTAGATCCTTCCTCTAAATGGATGCCCTAGGTAGATCCTTTGCTTCATTTTGGTGTCCATGTTGTGAGTTTTTTTCCTTAGGCTTGGGAGTCCTTTTAGTCTTGCCATGATTGTATATCGAAGCCCCATTCTTCTTCATATTTTCTGGCTTGTACCTGAGGGACTCCCTATGAGCATGGTTTGTTGTCTTTCAGGCTCGCTTAAACTTTGAAAACAACATCTAATGAGAGATTATTTATTATTTTCGGTCTCATTTGGATTAATTAAGAAAAGAATCCCCCCAGAGTCTTCTTTAATCCCTTTTCAGACTCTCTAAAATTGAAAATATTGTCGAGCGATCTTGTTTCCCTTCATGCTCGTCAAACTAAAATTTGAAGGAACATTTGTTCAGTTTTAGTTTACCCCTTTTCAGTCTGGATGGTTAATTTACGAATAAAGGTATTCCCTAGGATCTTTGGTTCACTAGGAGAGTATTCTCAGGTGTAAGTTAAACCCTTTTTCAGGCCTAAGGGACTAAATTTTTGAAAAAGGGACATTCTCATCGGTTTTGGTTTATCTATTTTTCGGGCCTTGGAAATTATCTACGAAAAAGGAACCCCCTCGGAGTCCATAGTTAAGTTATTTTAAGACTCCCTAAATATGAAAAGATCATAGAGTGACCTTGTTCCTTTCACACTCATTAATTGGTCCAGAAGGAATATCAATTTTCATAAGTTTAACCCTTTTTCTCGCCAATAGATTATCCAGGAAAAAGGTACACCTTGGGAGACATGTCTTGCCAGGAGAGTTCTCCTAAGTTATATTTTATACTTTTTCGGGCTAAGGGGACTAAACTTAGAAAAAGGTTGTGAGTCCATAGTTAAGCTCTTTTCAAACTCCTTAAAATTGAAAAGATATCTGAGTGATCTTGGCTCAATCACACTCATTAAAATGGTTTTGAAGAGACGTCCTTTTTGGTCTAAGTTTAACCCTTTTTCGAACCGACTGGACTAATTACGAGAAAGGAACACTATGGAGTCTTGTTTTAGTGTTTTTCAGACTCTCTAAATGTGAAAAAACATTGAGCTTACCTTATCTAGGCTCTTAAAAATCCACATGGAAGGAGTCTTGTTGTGTAATACTTAATCACATTGCATATATCATTGCATCTTTGGCCTATGTCGGCTTCATGCTACTATTAACTGAACCTTCAAAGTATTCCTTAAATGCAATCCTTGTAGCACTTTTTCCCTCATGATCTGACACCTTGACCCATGGAGGAATTTTCCTAAGTGTCCTTATCCTGCACATGTCTCCTTGCACTGAGCATCAATATGTTCCATGCGCTTGGAACTAGTTTACTTGCCTGCGACACTCGTTTCTCCTTTGTAATGTAGCATTATTTTATTATTTTTCAAAGCTTGTTAAAAAATTGAAAAATATAAAAAAATCGAATATTCCAAAAAGAGGGGACGGGATATACATTCTCTTTTATCGACAACAAGATAGTCGACCTTGTAAAAAGCACATACTTCTGTTTGTTTTCCAAGCATTGGGATCTAGTATGACCTTAGAAAGTTGTTCTTGTTACATAGAGTTATGTTCTCCTCCATTTGGTTACTCTTCCAAACATAAGGAGATTTTGTGGTACCTCCTGTATCACATAATTATGTCAATAGTATGTCACATAAGTCTCATCATTTTGTCGTGCATTTGTCGAAGGGAAGTTTTTGTTGGTTATGGACCCTGATTATCTTCCTGATTCAAATGTTTGTTTCAGTCGTGCTTGGATCCCATTCCCTAACCAGGGGGTATGGGGGGGCTTCCCCCCCTGCAATTGTGGCCAAGGGGTTTGAGCGAGGGGTGACGAAAATTTTTGTAGCCCCCCCTAGTGGGGGATTCGGGGCCAACACCCTCGAAGTGAAATTTTAGGAAAAATTGCCTTGTAAAATATTGTAATTTCGTAGTCAATCTGGACCGTTCATTATAAGGTTGCATATCTAACGATATAAGTTATTTTAGGGTTTTTTTCCCTAGAAGGCAACCCTCTCTTGTGAGGGAATTGTATTTCAGTTGTGTATCATCGTGAAGGTTGTATTATGAGAGAGGAAAATGTGAGAGAAAGAAGAGGAAGTTACAACGGTTGAGTTTTAGGTTGTATCCCTTCATTTTGTTGGATAATAAATAGGAAGGACCTAGAAATTTCTTTGGTGGATGTAGCCAACATTGCGTGAACCACATATATCTGTTTCTCTATTGTATTTGTATCTTTTGTGTTTTATTTCTGCATTTTATTTTATTTTATTGCTTCACGATACTGTTTTTCTAACAATTTTATCCAACCCGAGTCAGTCATTCTGGAGTTTATCTCTTGACTTTCATGATTCACCCATCTCGATAGTCCAGTCAAGTTTGGATTCAAAATCAATGAATTTATGTGCCTAATGATTGAGTTCCTCCAGTATTTCCCCGACGACATGTCGAAGACCTCAGGGTAGTGAGTCTTACAATCCTATTGTACTCCTACCTGAGCTTTTGAAGATCATGAAGTTGTTTCTCATGCTATGAAGTCCTCATCTCCAACAATAGGCATCAATGATTCTTGAAGATGCGTAGCATATTGTACTTGTATATATTCAGATGATCTTGAGACGTAGATCTATTGTGTATTGTTAGCAGTTGCACTTTATACAAACATTCATATTTGTCTCATAGTCATATATGACATGGATCTGCAGTGTACTTGATTGGCATCCCTGCTTAGTTCATCTCGAGCATGGGTATGCCCATTGTTGACGCTAAAAAATGCAACGATGAATACTATGCTCGCAAATGATTTCCAAGCTTTATTATTTAACTATATTAATAATAAACTAGTAGGTGGGACCCCCTTGTTAGACTTATGACGCTATGGTGGATATGATGTGCTTATATTTTGTTGCCTATGTGATGGTACCAACATAATGTTCTATAGTTCATTTGTTTCAAATCATGGTTTAAAATGTTGTGGTAACATGTGATAGTTGGGTATTAAAACACATCACTAAATGGATTTGATGATATTTCATAGAAGTTAATAATGCTACCCTTTTGGATAAAAAAACTATACTCAAGTTATAATATTGTATTGTTATGACAATGGATGGGTGCTCTTGACCCTTGCTACTATGGTTATGAGCCTTGTTTGAGTTTCATAAATGGTTTAACATTGAGTTATGTTCCTAGCACATTGTTATTTTAAATAATTTTGACATTACCAAGGGGTGGCGCACTTTGCAAAAGTGATATGGAAATGGACATTTGGTTGATTAATGGTATAGTGCTATGGTGAATTGGCTTGGCTCATACTTTGAATTGAATGAAGTTGGAAGGGAGAAGCGACATGCATTTACTGCACATCACTCAAACTCCCCTTGAGCCTGTCACCGTAGTCATTCTTGCATTTTGTTTTGGCTCTGGTAGTTTTTGTTGCTCCATCTTTTTCGGTTGTGAAGGATATATACAGTCTTGTTTTTCCTCACGCAGGATTTTCTAGGTATGGGTTTTCTTACTCTTCCATCCATGATAGTTACTCTGCCCTTTGAATCAACTTTTGGCTCTGGTTGCTCATGCTTTGTGTTATTCCTAAGATGTTATGATATTTTGAACCGTGTATTGGTGTTTACGTCCTGAGTTTCATATGGTGGTGGTTCTGGAATGTTGGCACTTAAAAAATAAGATGGCAACTCTCTTCTTGCTGTGTGTAATGTTCACATAGAAGTTTTGAATAAAATTTGTAATGGAGTCTGCTCGATTATGGCTTGGTTTTTGGTTCTGGTCTCTCTGTTGAAATTGATTATCATGGTTTTCCCAAGCTCTGAGATTTACGAGTACCCTTCCTATGGATTGTTGATACAGGTATCTGTGATTAAGTTTGCTCACGCCATGTTCTTTTATGTGTCTAGTGTACACACATTATTTCGACCCTGTGGTTTTAATGAGAACTGGTGAAAGATTAACATGTTTCATTCCTTGTCTTGGAAAAACCCTGAGTTGTAGCTGCTTGCTATAACCTCACCATTGCTTGGTAAACACTACATAGTATGAATTTAACGCCACCGAGAATTTGATGGAATCATTATGCATGCTTTTTGGTCGGGCAAGGGTTTGCTCTTGGTTGCTCATTTTACAGTTTTGATTAAAGGGGTTCACTTCATTTTGTTTCCTGTTGGAAATGGTTGTCTGTTATTTTGGAAACCCTTACAACCGAGAGATTTGTTACGTATTATTGTTATGTGGTAAATTGTGATAGGGCATGAGTTGTCTATTCTATTCGAATACCAAACCCTCTAGTCAAACAACCTGTTCATACCTCCCACTTGCTGTCTTAAACCCTAAATATTACATTGATATTGTTTTACTCCAGTTTGATGGTTGATGGGAGCATTGTCTGTGTTTGGTTACTTAGGCATGATTTTGTTGAGTTCCTCATTTGGCAATTCTGGAAGAAGTCTGTACACACTTATTTATATGAAGCTTGGGCTCAAAGTATTGAATGTTATTTGGTTCAATCGTTATGTTGATTGTATTAAAAGGGACACCTATGTGCGAATTGTTTGAGGCCCGAATAAGAGTTATAACATTCATTTTGATCGCGTTGAATAATGTTGAAATAAATGATGGATATAAATGGTCGTAAACATTGTGTGTGTTCCTGTTGGTTTTAAGGGATTTAGCATTGGATTTAATGTATGGTTGTGGCTCAAAGGCTATTGTGGTTTCTTATAGTGATTGCAATGTTGTTCATTATGACTGTCATATAATTATTATATGGATACAATGTCTGTTGTAATTAAATAATTCTGGGCATAAAGATTATTGTTTGGGAGCCAACAAGCAATTTGTTAACGAAAGTAACAGTTTAAATTATTGTTTTGAAAAAGTGAACACTGTTAAACTTTGAAGGTCTGTACATAGATATGTTTTGATTACATGTTTTGATTTATTTTCAATTGAACAATATCCATATCAATTCCATGTCATTCTATCATTTCCCGCTCATTAAATTCCCCTCATAATCCCAATTTCACTTATTTCATCCCTGTTCTATGAAATAACTTTAAAAGGAAAAGTCTGTGTGAAAGCGACAAAGGGATAACACAACAAGGGTTGGTGACTGATATTTTGATACTTTATTACACAATAAATTGTTGAAAAATATTTGTGTATTAATCCCCTATCGTTATACCACTTTTCAGTAATTACATTCCCTCCGTATTTACTAGGAACCCTGTGACCCCATGTTCACTTGGCAGTTAATGAATGGTTTGTTATGGATGGATTTGCATGTATCTCGTGTCAATTATTGAGACAATTTTTTATTCATGTAGTAGAGTGTCATGTATGGCTTATTAAGAGATTCATTACTGATGAAATGCTGCTACAAGATGAGCTTTGTCAGTAGGGGAAACAATGGAAAAAATAACAGAGGCATGGGAAATTGGAACCGAGGTCCTAGAAGGCCTATATTTTCCATCCATTTTGATGTTGATTCCCAAGAATTGAACTAGTTGTTCCAAGATGGGTTCTTTAACTAGATTGTTCATGGAGTAGTGCACCCTCGTCCAGAAATACCTCCTTTCCAGCCTCAGAACATCCCTGACATTCTCGTTCCTCCACATGTGTCCTTGCAACCAGAAGTCCCCACAAATGATGGATGAAATGAGATCATCAACCCGGTTGTATCTCACCATCGTGGTTGGCCCAATATTTCATTACCTCTCCCACCACTTGTCAATCCCAATGTCCATATTTCCTGTGTTGATTCTCGTGTTCAATCTTCACATGCTAGTAAGAGACAAAAAAGTGATGTTCTTGAACTTGTGCAAGATAAAGGAAAAGCAGTTGTCTCCTTTTCTTCTCCCTCCGATGATCCCTCAAAATATATGTCTTCCCACATGCATTTGAAGGATGATTGTTCCCATGTTATCAGCGATATACAACCCCAAGGGTCTAACCAACCATGAGATACTTCCGAGAAATCAAAGGGAAACAACAGTGAAAAAAGAAAAATTGCCTCTTAGAGTGGCAAGCATGGTTTTTAGATTATGTGTTTTTATGATTTGAGTTGATGAAGAAAGTGCTAGTGGTTCTCATAATGTTTGGACAACAAACTCTATTTTGGTATTTTGTGGATAATGTGGATATTTATATATTTTTTGGATATGATATAAATTATTTATGATATTTAAATATCCAGTTTGGAGGATATTTAAGGGAGCTACAAAGGTGGCATGTGGTTAAAATGATTATCCCTTTTTTGTTATATTGTATGATTTGAAAAGACTAAATGATGGGAGTCACAAGGGGTCCCACCTACCTAGTTATTATTAATTAAAGACCCTTAACTATATTATTATTATTTATTTCTCCTAAACTAATTAGTTAAGTGAAACTAACTTAACTAAAGAAAGTAGTTGAACTACTTCAACTTATTTGGAAAGAATACAAGATAAATGAGAAGAAGAGACAAAGGGAGAATAGAAGGAGAAAGAAAAACTAAGGCTTTCTCTTTTGGTTGCATGAGATAGTTTCAGTTTTCATTCATTTCTAATTTTATTCAAAGCCTAATTCTCTTTTTGACAACAGGGTTTTATTGTAGACAACAAGGTTCAAGACTGAGCCAAACTTTTCAAACGCTTGTTTTAGAAGTGTTGATCCATCCTTGATAGTCTGTGTATCTTGTTTATTTGTCAATTAATTTTCATGGCTGATAAATGATATCTTGCAGAGTCAAAATGGTAGCAGTTTGTGGCAAGTTGATCCAGATTATAAATTTCAGTTTTACTTGATTGTTAGAGTCTTTTTGTATGGTGTTCATCAGGGATATCTAAATCAAACTTTGGTCCATGCCCTCGCAGGGGTTTTTTAAAGAGAAAACACTTTTGATATCTCAGAATGAAATAAAATCAGATTGTTGTTCTATCTCATATATGTGTATTTATGACTTGGTTACTTTTTTCTTTTTGAGCTCCATGATTCCTTTATTATAAAATATGTGTATATTACAGAAACTTATATTAAATTTATTTTATATTGCAACATTCTTTTCATTAATAAATCAACTTCAATAGTAGTAATTAATACTTACGGATTGGGAGAATATTTTTGAGGCTATAAAACCCAGGGTGACATTCCCGACTATCTTGTCCTAGCTAGGAAATATTTGAAAATGATTGAGTAAGGTAATTCATAAATTTTTCTCAACATTTATTTGACGATCATACTGGGGAGATCTTCCATATCTCTCTGGTTGATTGTATTCATGATTATCATTGAATATTTATGTTTCTTTTTTTTATTCTTTGACTACTTTCTTTTCCTCATGACAATACATGTTACAAGGCAGCCCAATATTGAGCATGGTCTTAAATACCAAACCAACATTGCTTTAAATGTATTCAATACCTTCTTATAAACTGCTAACACCCGAGCTAAGATTGAATGCTCGTGGGAAATAATTGAACAAGAGATAAGTGTTTGATAATGCTAGGAGGATAGACAAAGGCAACCTAGGAATCAATTGTAGCTCTCTTTTTCCTAAAGTTTTGATATTATTTTTTTCATGTCCTTAAATCCTCACATCTCTAGGAGAAGAAGAGGATTATCTCCTGAAATCAATCCTATTGCTGAAATAGGAAGAAGGAACGTTGTTTTGTCAACCCAGCAAGGTACTCTAAGGAGAAATTTGTCTGATTTCGCTAGTTCATCTTTCTCTCCCTCACCCATGATTTACAAAATGGCATTTGTGGGTGGCTCTGGAGGTGCTTCATCATCTCAACCTTAAGCCTCGTTAGTAATTGGTAGTTTGTATATCCATCAGATTCCTGTCCAATCAACTAATAACGTTTCTAAGGTCATAAAGAAGTATGGGCTCTTTCAATTCGAGGAGGATGCTACTACTACCTCGTGGCATGTATCCTCCCCCTTGAACCTAGCACCTGCCACTCGTTCGCTACCAAAATTTAAAGAACATCTTCCTCGGTTTTCAGGAAATAACATAGTCACTACAAATGAACACTTGGTGGCATTCTCTAATGTCTGTCACAATATAGGATCTAATGATAATGATACTTGTATGCACTTGTTTGTCAATTCTCTCGAAGGGAAATCCATGACATGTTTCTTCGATCTCCCTCCCAAGATTCTTTCCACTTGAGAAGAGTTAGTTTACTAGTTCAAATCCACTTATGGGCAGTTTAAGAGACCAAGCGAACAATTACGGGAATATAATGGCATTGCATACAAATGCGGTGAGACTATCAAGTCTTTCAACCTTAATTTCACTAAGTTGTATAATCAAATTCCCAAACTTATTCGCCCCCATAACCAAGCAGATTTTATGCATTACTATAATGCTCTACCTTCTCCTTATCGATAAAGGCTTGAAGAAAAAGTTGTTGACAATCTTGGTTCTGCTCTTCATACTTGTCTAGAGTGTGAAGAATAGTTGGAAAGAACAGGTCTTCCCAAGGGATACTAAATTAAACAAATGGACATGTTTTCCCACTTGCAACTTGTACATGATATGAATAATCGGATGATAGCATACGAGTGAAAGGGAAAGTCTCTTCACTTACTCCTAGGGCATCATCTTGTTCTTCACCATCTTTTAGGAATATCAATGAAAACAACTTTCAGGCCAAGGCCATCATGCCTCACAGTAGGTGTAACTTTTGTAAGGAAAATCACGAGGAAAGTACTTTTGAGGTAAAGAAGAATGCCAGAGATAAAATCTTTGGAAAAATTCTCGAAACCACCATTGTCATTCTAGATTGGGCAGAACTAGAAGATGTCATGATCATACACACTAGGAATAAATCCTATGATTCAAAAGTAAAATATGATCCCCCTCATACTTATTCTATCCCAAGCTCATATTCTCCAGCTACTAATGTACAAGCTACTAAAACTCCTGACAATCAAAGAATTGCCTCCCCTCTTCCCTCTTCCAAATATAACATTCTCAACCAATTGGCTAATATAATGCCGATGATACTCTTCTGGACATGGTTGTCGTCCCTGAGCAACAAAAGCATCTAAAAAAATTTCATGGAAGGAAAATCTTCCACCATATCCAATCTCTCTGAAGAGGTAAAAGAAGAGGATTCTATTGTAAATAAAGTAGGTGTAAATAATTTTAGACACCCTGTAAAAAAAACCCCATTTTTCATTTCTGTAAAAATTATGGACAAAATATCCCATTTTTTCCTAATTGACAACGGTTCGAGCCCAAGCGTGATGTCAAAAATTATTCTGGAAGATCTAGGCTTATCTTGTACTAATGAAAATTCTAGAATCATGCTCTCATATAATAGTGTACAACAGTCGACTATGGGAGAAATCAAACATGTGACTTTTGTTTTGTGTGCACATCCTGAAATAAGGACAACCCTTAATATCCAGGTAATTGACATGCAATTAAGTAATTATTCTATCATCTTAGGAAGAGACTGGAAAGCCTTGATAGGTGGATATCCTTCACTGGATGGGACACACTTATCCGTTCCTCAGAATGGAAAGAATAGCATAGTCCTAAGGGAAGGAAGAATGTCACCGTACATAGAAATCATTCCACATCCTAATGTAAACTATGTCGAGGAGGATTTATGAGTGTACTCCATCTTTGTGGATGAGGATAACACTACCCTAGAACAAATTGATTTGGAGGATGGTATGTGGCACATGCACTTGGATGGCTTATGCTCCAACAAAGGTAATGGAGCTGGCATTATCTTGTACTTGCATGTAGCTAAAATTCACAACTTTTCTTATAGGATAGAGTCTGCTTGCACAAACAACGTCATCCAATTTGAAGCATTATTGCTAGGCATTTAAAATGCCTATAATTTAGGTTTTGGACACCTTACAGTTTTTGGGGACTCTGAGCTTGTTGTGAACCTTGTACGTAAAATATATTATCCTAGAAACAAGTTAATGAAACGTTACACCCAAGATATTTGGATGCTTATATAGAACTTATTATCATTTAATATCACTCATGTTAAAAGGGAATTGAATTCAATGGCTGATAGGTTGGTTGTTTTTGTAGCCTCTCCTACTCGACAACTTTTGCCACAAAGACCTGATTGTAATTTTCAATATTTATATCATCCTCATATCCCTGAAAATGTAGAGTCATGGTAGGTCTTCCTTAGTGATGAAAGCATATGTTCTTTCATACAAAATGAACCATATAATCCCAAAGAGATTATATCCATGGAAAACAACAAAATTCTGAAGGGCTTGACTCCTCTAAAAAGTTCATTTTCATCGAGTGATGTAGGAAACAAATAAAATAATAAAGAAGAGGAGTCAAAAAGGAAAGTGGGTGAAACAATTTCATTGAATATTGGAACACCTGATTCCCCAAAGAATGTTAAGATAGGTTCCCAATGTACTAATGAAGAAAAGTTGAAATTCACTGAGTTACTCTGTGAATTTCAAGATGTTTTTTCTTGGTGTTATGAGGATCTTCGTGGTTTTGATCCTTCTCTTATACAACATTTCATTCCTATCAAGGAGGGTATAAAACCAGTTAGGAAAAAAAAAAAACCATTAAGCCCACACTTGAAGCTACTATTAGGAAGGAGTTGGAAAAACTCTTGAAAGCTAGGATAGTTTTTCCTGTTAAGTATTCTAAGTGGGTTTCCAATTTGATTTCCATTCGAAAAAGAAAACTGGTCAGATCTGTATGTACGTTGATTTATGTGCATTAAATAGATCAGGCGTAAAAGACCATGTTGGAAATATTGTCATTGATGTCAATAGTTGAAGTGATGATTTGTAATGATGAAGTACATCAGATTAGATTGTCATTGATGTCAACAGTTGAAGTGATGATCTGTTGTTAAATGACAGGTGACATTGTCATTGATGTCAACAGTAAATCAGTCAACAAGAAGATAGCAAATGTAGAGATCGATAACGCAAGCTCAGGAGGAACAACGAAAAAGTAGTCGAAATATCAAAACTGTCTACAGGTATATCAATCAGCAGAAGATGTCAAACTGTGTGGAGAGACAGACAACGCAAGCTCATGAGAAGGGGAGAACAATAGAAGTGAACTGTATGAAGATAAAAGCTCAGAAGTACAGAAGTATTTCGTGTCTATTGTTGATAACGATAGGATCAATGATGATTCATTGATCAAAAGATATGGAGGAAGAACAAACTGTAGAGATGTCATCAGGATCAGTGAAAATACTGAACAGTTGATTAGTGCACAGAAAATGTGAGAAGCCTTAGCAACCGTCCTATTAGAATGAGAATCTTAGTAGCCGTCCGATCAAGATTTTGACCATGTTGATCATCTTATACAGCGCACATCCGTCATTTGTGTGACTGTGGGCTTGAGGACCATTGAAATATCGTGACCGTTGATCTGCTTCAAGAATACCCATTAGCTCTCGGATCCAGTGGAGCTACAAGGAGGATAAGCCTAGGAGTTAGTTAACACTCCAAAGCAGCGAAATGATCTGATATGTTGGATCAAGAGGACACATGGCGAGTGATTGGAATTTCACTGAATTGTAGATCTGGAGAAGTCAAAGGCAAAGTTGCATGAACTCACGAGGTGCGAGGTCACGACATGATCGTAGTCATTGATCAGAAGGAGAGATATCGGCCGTTGATCTGGATAAAATAGGATAAGCGAGGTAAATAGGTTGTGAGTTCGAATATTCAAATACCCATCAGTCATCGAATCAAACTCGAGTTATTTTCAAACCATTGGATTTGGAGGAAGGTGCATGAGACAAGATCCGAAATGATCGGGATCGTCCGTTGTCAAGGAGGTCACGTGGCGAAGGGTCAACGTCTCGCTGACTTGCAGAGTGAAGAAGTCCTGATAAGATCTAGACCATTGGATTAAAGAGGACTATGGACCGTTGATCTAGAGTATTTTGGATATCAGGAGTTGGAAGAGTCAGTGGTGGCTCACGTTCAAACACCCAACATGCGAAGTCGCAATTTGATCATAGTCGTCGATCAAAGGGAGAACGAGGACATTTGATTCAAGAAGGACATGTGGCATAACACGTTAGTAGACTACGTCATAAAGAAAACTTGGTGCAATCCGAAAATGACAAGTGGCAAGTTGATTCATCATTTTAGGTACATACAAATCATGAATCAGAGGGACACGTGGTAGCTACTCGACTCGTGACACATCATCAAGTGACGTAAGTAATCCGAAGATCCAAAGTAAATGGTGGTCATCTATCTCGATGAATGATTAAGTCTTGGCCATCGGATTTAGCAGTAAAAGGATGAGTGTAAGGTTAAAGCTGACCGTTGATCTGTCTTGCCTAAACGAGAGGTCATTGTCATTGGTCATATGTTATAAGAATTTTTAAAAGGAAATTATTATATGTCGCTATATTTTGTAAGTTCGTGGTTGTGTAACGCACAGTCATATGTGATGGTTTGAAGGAAGCGCCTTCACAAAATTTGGTCTCTGTGAATATAACAAAGATTAGGGATCGAGTATAAAGGACTAAATTGATCCATAACTATGATCAATTTATGACAAAAATGAACCGATACACAGTCATGATTAAAAGAGATTTAAATCATGAAAAACATGAATAATGAATAAAAAGGCAAAATGATATTAATTAAAGTTTAGATTATCATTTTAAATGAAAAGGTACAATGGTTCAAATAAAGGGACACGATGTTTTAAATTTCACACCAATTTGAAGAATATATAAATGAGAAAAAGTGGTGAGAAGATTGTGTCTCTGTGGTTGATATTAGACGATCGAGAATAGGAGCAGAGTCCAATATGAAGAATTGTTTGTTCTAAGGTCCCTATCAATATCTTATTGAAGATCAAGAACAGAAGAAGAAATAGCAGTATTTATGCAATCCAGTACTTGATACAGAAGACCATACAAGCAAAGGTTGTAACAGACAAGTAGAAATACAACAATGGTTGTATGAGTCAAATTCAGTGAAGTACAGAAGAGAATGAATTGAATTATAAACTAAGGGTGGTTGGGTGGTGCAAGGGCAGGTTGGAGCCTGCAGAGGAGTTGGTGCTTCCTTGTCAGTTGTAGCTGACTAAATAGGGGGTCGTAGCTTCCTACCAGTTGGTGCTGGTGAACAGAGGGAGTTGGCGCTTCCTTGTCAGTTGTGGCTGACTAAACAGGAGGTTGAAGCCTCCTACCAGTTGTTTCTAGTGAATGAGTGTGTGGGTGCATCCTTCCATTTGTAGCTGGTAAATGGGGTGTGGCAACATCCTTTCATTTGTAGCTAAGGAAACTTGGGGAATGTCTCTACATCAAGTTGTAGCTTGAAAATAGTTTTGTAAAATAACTTTTTATTAATGAGAAAAGAGTTGGTGGTTTTCCCTATTGGGTTCTACGATACAATGTTTTGTTCATAAGGGTTTGTTGTTCATCATATATTGCTTAATTGAATAATTAATATGTGTGATTAATATGGATGAAGATAAAAACAAAAAGTAGGCAATACTGATTCACCCCCCCACTCTCAGTATTGTTGGATATTCCTTCAATTGGTATCAGAGCAAGGTTTTTCTAAGCACGGTCTAACAAACTGAAAGGAAGATCAAATTAAGAACACATGGATGGACAAAAGATTTACAATGAGAATGGAACTCCAATACTTAGAAAAGAAGAATACATATTTTGGAGTATAAGAATGGAAATTCATCTGAAGGCATTGGGACATGATGTATGGAATTCAGTGATCACTGATTATTTATCACCAAATAGAGTAAGGACTCCAACTCAAAATAAAGCCAAGAAAATTAACTCAATGGTAATGAATACAATCCTTAATGGATTACCTGATGAAATCAAAGAGAATATTGGTGAATGTAACTCTACAAAAGAACTTTGGGAAAAAATAAAAGACCTCTACTCAGATGAGAAGTCAAATGAAGCATGTCAATCAGAACAAGGTTCAGTCTACAACAAATTTAGTGATGAAGATTCTTTTGAAGAATACTCAGACATTGAAGCAACAATCAATATGGAAGTTGAGCTTGAAAGTTCTTTGGACGAACTGAGAAAATATAAAGAAAGGTGTAAACAACTAAAGGATCAACTTAAGATTGTTGAAAAATCTGAAGCCCTTAATAAATTTCTCAGTCTAAAAAGATCTCCCTCGAACAAATATGGCCTTGGATATGACCACGCACACATAATTAAAGGATCAAGTCCTATTACTCAGATTGAGATTGAAGATGACATGTCTAGTGAAGATACCTCCAAAGAATCTGCTCATCCTCCCAAGAAGATGTATCAAATAAAAAGATAAGACTCAGCCATCAATAAAGGAAAAGACTCTCCAGAATCTTCCAATTGCAATAATGTTGATATTGAATTCTCCCTTGCAAGTAGAGAAGAATATTCAAACACAATAACAAAATATTATGTTAGCATTTATCCCATGGAAGAAGAAGAAGAAGAAGTATCAAAGGCCAAAGAAAAGGTTGATTGGAGTCTCTCTGAATACCTCCATGACCATAATGAATCAGACTATAGCTATCTTCATGACTACACTCAAGAATTTCTTGAAAAGAGTCAAAAGCATGTCTTGGAAATAAAGGAAATGCTCAAGGACAGTAAAAGGATAATATATGAGTAGGACAATCAGTTAGAAGAGAAAGAAGAGGAGATCAAGAGACTGAAAAATGAAATAAGTCAAGCAAAAGAAGAAAAGAAGTAAGATGATGTGTCAAGAAAAAACCTTGCAGATCTAAAAGAGCTAAGGGAAAAATATGTCAATCTTAAAATCCAACTTGAAGAAGCCAAAAGGAGAGAAGAGGTAGTAAGGAACCAGTTGGACAAAAAGGAATAATCTTTTCATAAGATGGAAGAAGAAGTTGTGAATCTTAGAAAGAAGGTTGATAAGTTAGACACATAAATCAAGTTCTTGAACAACTCCATGACCCTGGATGAGATCTTGGATAGTCGAAGATCACCATATGACAAAACCAGTCTTGGCCACAACAAGGAAGAAATTAGTAATCTCAAGAAACCTGATGCAAGTCCTTCATTTGTAAAAAGTAAAGACAGGTCTGATGCAAGTCTTTCTTTTATAAAAAGGGAAAGCAAGTATAATGTGGGTTCTTCATGTTCAAAGAATAAAATAAACACTACAAAACTTAGAGGATCATATCAAGGAAGACATCCAGAAGATACTCATACACCTCAAAGAAAGTTCAGAAGAGAGACACCTTCATGGATGAATCAAAGAAGGTATGAGACTGTCTTTAACAGTTATTGTTTTTCTTGTAATGAATATGGTCATAAATCCTTGGATTGTAGGCATCATGGAAGAAAAGAAGTCGGTAAGTTCAACAACAGTATAATATGTTGGAACTGCAATCATGTTGGACATATTGCTGCACATTGTTACACTATGAGATGCTATAATTGTGGTGAATATGGCCACAAAACCTATAACTGATGGAACTCAAGAAGATAACCAATAAGAAATTCTTCACACAATATGACAACAAGAGTAAATAAGAAGACATGGAAAATAAAATCTGAAGTAGCAAACAAGAAAGATGAGGAAAATATTGTTCTTGAAACTGATGAAGTTAATGATAGGAGTTTGGAGGATGAAACTACTAATGAGGAATATTCTCAAGACAAGAATAAAGAAGCTTCTGGTGCACATAATAATGATGTTGATAATGAATCTCCAATGGTATATCAACAAAAATAATTGAGTGACGATTACATCAGAAATATTTCAATCCTATTTTAAATGGTACACTAAAGCTCCTTCCAAAGAAAAAAAGAAAAGAAAAAAAGAAGGTGATCTATGTCCAAGAAAGTTGCAAAGACTATGCTTAATGAAGAAAATTATCTGATGGATATTCCATCAATTAGTATTGATATAGGAGGAAAGTTGTAAGCACATCAGTACTCATATTAAATAGAGGTCAGCTCAGGATTAATAGTAGTAAAACTCTTTGTGAACCCTATTTTGGAAGAGATCATTTGGTAAAATACTTCAAAGTCTTTGGAAGTAAGGGTCAAAAGGCATGATGAGAATTTCGAAAGTGTGATGCTAGATCTGATGAAGGTATCCTTCTTGGATATACTTCTACCAATAAAGCATATAGATTCTAAAATATTAGGATACATAAGAGTGTTGAGAGTACAAATGTTAAGGTGGATGATATAAAAAATAAATAAAAAATTGGTACCCTAGTTAGCGATCGATGAGAATCGATGGACAGAACCAAGGGTTGTTTGAAGAATATGAAACACAAGAATTTCCAATGAACTGAGATAGGAAGTTAGTAAATTAATAGGGAAGAAACCTTGTTAGAAAGAATTACCTTTTCATAAACAAAGGGGGAGAATAGTCAAAAGCAGAGAAAGATCATATTGACAGGGGGAGTCATTCAACTATGACTGGAAGAACATGTTCACAGGAAGAGTTACCCAAGTTCAGTCTAATCAATAACATGCCGAGCTTTATGAGTGGTCAAAAAAGTAATTATACTGACAGATCATAAGAGAAGAAACCCTTTTCCATTGATGTCAAAGGGGGAGAGAAACTTCATATAAAGGAAAAATTCAGAAAAGGAAAGCATCAACACAGGGGGAGTTTTGTATATGAAGTTAGTGTGTTGACCTCAATGACAAAGGGGGAGATTGTTGGAAATATTGTCATTGATGTCAACAGTCAAAGTGATGATCTATAATGATGATGTACATCATATGAGATTTTCATTGATGTCAATAGTTGAAGTGATGATCTATTGTTAAATGACAGATGAAATTGTCATTGATGTCAACAGTATATCAGTTAGAAAGAAGATAGAAAATGCATAGATCGATAACGCAAGCTCAGGAGGAAGAGAGAAAAGGTAGTGGAAAGATCAAAATTGTCTATAGGTAGATTAGTCAGCAAAAGATGTCAAACTGTGTGGAGAGATAGACAACGCAAGCTCACGAGGAGGAGAAAACTGTATGAAGATCAAAGCTCATAAGTACAAAAGTATTTCATGTCTATTGTTGATAATGATAGGATCAACAATGCTTCATTGATAAAAATCCATGGAGGAATAACAAACTGTAGAGATGTCGTCGGGATCAATGAAAATACTGAACAGTTGATCACTATGTAGAAAATGCGAGAAGCCTCAGCAACCATCCTATTAGAATGAGAAGCTCAACAACCATCCGATCAAGAGTTTGACCATGTTGATCATCTGATACAAAGCACATCGGTCATTTGTGTGACCGTGGTGAGGACCATTGAAATATCATGATCGCTGATCTACTTCAAGAATACTAGTCAATCGTAGTATCCAGTGGAGTTGCAAGGAGGATAAGCCCAGGAGTTAGTTAACGCTCCAAAGCAACGAAATGATCTGATCTGTTGGATCAAGAGGACATGTGGCGAGTGGTTGGAATTTCACTAACTCGTAGATCCAGAGAAGTCAAAGGAAAATTTACATGAACTCGCGAGGTGCGAGGTCACGACATGATCGTAGTCATCGATCAGAAGGAGAGATCTCGGTCGTTGATCTGGAGAAAATAGGATAAGCGAGGTAAAGAGGTTGTGAGTTTGAATATTCGAATACCCATCAATCGTTGAATCAAACCATTGGATTTGGAGGAAGGTGCACGAGACAAGCTTCAAAATGATCGGGACCATCCATTGTCAAGGAGGACACGTGGCGAAGGGTCAACATTTCACTAACTTGTAGAGTGAAGAAGTCCCGATAAGATCTGGACCGTTGTATTAAATAGGACTGTGGACCGTTGATCTAGAGTATTTCAAATATCGGGAGTTGGAAGAGTCAGTGGTGGCTCACGTTCAAACACCCGACATGCAAATTCACGATTTGATCACAGTCGTCGATCAAAAGGAGAACGAGGACCGTTGATTCAATAAGGACATGTGGCATACCACGTCAGTAGATTATGTCAGCAAAGACTCGTGGCGCAATAAGAAAATGACAAGTGTCAAGTTGATTCATCATTTTAGGTACGTACAAATCATGAGAGTGACACGTGGCAGCTACTCGACTCGTTACACGCCATCAAGTGACATAAGCAGTCCGAAGATCTGAAGTAAATATTGTTCGTCTATCTCGATGAATGATTAAGTCTTGGCCATCGGATTTAGTAGTAAAAGGATGAGTGTAAGGTTAAAGATGACCGTTGATCTATCTCCGCGAATATAAATGTGAACCGTCAGATTGTATCAACGATATTGTAATCAGAAGTTTTGTAATGTTTCAAGTCACGAAGACCCGAAGGTCGAAGTGTCGAAGTTAGGAAAGTCGTCCATCTCGTCAGAAGAATGAATCATGACCGTTGAAATCGATAAACGCTCAAGCGCTCGTCTCGCCTAAACGAGAGGTCACTGTCGTTGGTCATATTCTATAAGAGTTTTTAAAGTGAAATTATAACAAAGATTAGGGATCGAGTATAAAGGACTAAATTGATCCATGACTGTGATCAATTTATGACAAAAATGAACCGATACATAGTCATGATTAAAAGAGAGTTAAATCATGAAAAACATGAATAATGAATAAAAAGGAAAAATGATATTAATTAAAGTTTAGATTATCATTTTAAATGAAAAGGTACAATGGTTCAAATAAAGAGACAATGTTTTAAATTTCACACCAGTTTGAAGAATATATAAACGAGAAAAAGTGTTGAGAAGATTGTGTCTTTGTGGTTTATATTAGAAGATCGAGAACATGAGCATAGTCCAAGATGAATAACTATTTGTTCTAAGGTGCCTATAAATGTCTTATTGAAGATCAAGAACAAAATAAGAAAGAGCAATAGTTATGCAATCTAGTACTTGATACAAACGACCATAGAATCAAAGGTTGCAGCAGATAAGTAGAAATACATCAATGGTTGTATGAGTCAAATTCAGTGAAGTACAAAAGAGAATGAATTGAATTATAAACTAAGGGTGGTTGGGTGGTGCAAGGGAAGGTGGGATCCTGCAGGGGATTTGGTGCTTCCTTGTCATTTGTAGCTGACTAAACAGGGGGTCGTAACTTCCTACCAGTTGGTGCTGGTGAACAGAGGGAGTTGGTGCTTCCTTGTTAGTTGTGGTTGACTAAACAGGAGGTTGAAGCCTCGTACTATTTGTTGCTGGTGAATGAGAGTGTTGGTGCATCCTTCCATTTGTAGCTGGTAATTGGGGTGTGGAAACATCCTTTCAGTTGTAGCTGAAGAAACTTGCGGAATGTCTCTCCATGAAGTTGTAGCTTGAAAACAGTTTTGTAAAATAATTTTTTATTAATGAGAAAAGAGTTGGTGGTTTTCCCTGTTGAGTTCCACGATAAAATCTTTTGTTCATAAGGGTTTGTTGTTCATTATATATTTCTTAATTGAATAATTAATATGTGTGCTTAATATGGATGAAGGTAAAAAGAAAAAGCAGGCAATACTGATTCACCCCCCCCNCCCTCAGTATTGTTGTATATTCCTTCAGATCATTTTCCTCTTCCTAATATGGAAATGATTTTGCAGGAAGTCACAGGGTCACAAATGATATCCTTACTTGATGATTTTTCTGGTTATAATCATATCAAAGTAAAAAGGACTGATAAATACAAAACCACTTTCACTACATGTTGGGGCACATTTTCTTATGATCACATACCTTTTGGTTGATCTAATGCAGATGCCACCTTCCAAAGAGTTATGCAGATAGCGTTTGATGATCTGATTGGTAATATTATTCATATTTATCTTGATGACTTGATTGTATATTCAAAGAACTGATTGGATCATTTTGGTCATCTTAGAAAAGTTCTCATGCTATGCAGAAAGTTCAACATTTCTTTAAATCCTTCTAAGTCTATTTTCGGTGTTACCAAGGGAAATCTCCTTGGGCATATTTTTTATGATTAAGGAATAAGCATAGATCCTGAAAGGATCGTTGCTATTCTAAACCTTCCTGATCCACTTCCAAAAAGGAGGTTCAAGCCTTTATGGGCATTATCAACTTTGTCCATAGATTTGTTCCTGAGTTTGCTGTAATGGTCAAACAAATTAACAATCTTCTCAAGCAAGATAGCTCCTTTTATTGGACTAATGACGTCAAGAATGCCTCCATAAGGATTAATAAATCAATCAGTTCCTCACCAGTTTTGGCGAAGCTGTATTTCGAGAAAGATTTTATTATATACACTAGTCAAAGCTTGTCAGACGACGAATTCAAATATTCTTATATCGAAAAATATGCTTTCTCTCTTGTTAAAGTTGTGGAGAAATTTCTCCACTTTATCCTAGGCAATCACACACTGGTAAAATTCGCTTTGCCTGTTATCAAGTTTTTTCTTTCATAGACTTATATTTCAGGGAAGCTTACACAGTGGCTTTCCAAGATCCGGGAGCATGATTTAACCATCATGAATTTGAAAACAGTTAAGGGGCAAGACATATCCCTTCACTTGGCTCAACATACTGAAGAAAGTGAAGAAATTGAACAACAAGATAATCCTCTTTCAACACTATTTTATATGGATAGTCAAATCCTTTGTATAGTTGAACACCTTTGGTATAAAAATCTGGTGTATTACTTGCAAAATCAGAAATGTCGAGATAGCTTAGATACTCATCAAAGGAGAATGCTCCATCTTGAATATTCCAAATATGTTATATTAGGAGACTTCTTATTCAGGAGATCTGTCGATGGTATATTACTTCGGTGTGTGAATAATGAGGAATCACATAAACTATTACAATAAGCCCATCTATATTCAGATTATGTTATTCATGTGGGTGGCCACTTCTCTACTAAAACTATTTATTTTAAGATCATTAGGAAAAGGTATTATTGGCCTTCAATTTTTCGAGATTCTTATAACTTTTCAAGATATTGTGACAAGTGCCAAAAATTTGCTGGGAAACAATAGCTTTCTGTTGGATTACTGAGAGGGGGGGTGAATCAGTAATAGAGAAATATAATCCTTTTTAACCATAAAATGAAAGTTTTATATCAATGTAGCATTATCATCCAATAGTTGCAAAGTAAATAAACAAATGAGAAATCATACACATACACATTACACCAGTGTTTTACGTGGAAACCCAAAGCGGGAGAAAACCACAATTTTTTTTTTCTTATATGTCTTTAAGAATTACATTCATTGGAAGCACCAACTTCTTTTTTTTTTCTAGGTGCAACTGGAAGGAGGATCAAAACCCCTAGTTTCTCAGGCTACAACCTGAGGGAAGCTCCAACTCCCCAATTCTCTGGCTACAACCAGAAGGAGGCTACAACCCCCTATGTTCTCTGACTAAAATCGAAAGGTGGATACAACCACCTGTCCTTGCCCCATCCAACCACCCTGTAGTATAAGTAGAATGATGGAACTATTGTAACACTATCACTGTGAGATATACTATTGTAAACATGTACCAATCAACCCGCACCAAACAACCTGTAACAACCTGTACCAAACAACTTGTAATCAACCTGTACCATAAACAAGTGCATCAACCATGCACCAACCTATACATCAACCTGTACCATCAATGAGTGCATCAACCATGCACCAAATATGTACCAATCATGCATCAAATACAAATAAAATATGACTCATCAGGATGTACCAACATCATCAACTATACACCTCATGTATGTGCCAACTCATCAACTACTTGTCTCAACCATGTACCCAACATGAACCTCAACCAAAATCCCTCATCAATTTCATCATCTAAATCTGATTTGTAACACTATAATAGACCTGGTGAACATGATCACATACCTCCAAACCTTCCTTAACTTTAACAACAAGAGACTATCATTCTCATCAAACTTTACTTTAGTCTCACATGACTAATTTTGGATTAGTCAAGAACCCTAACTTGAAATAATCAAAGCTATGTACCTATAATGAATAAAGGTCTAAAAATAGTACACAATGTTCTCCAATGTCTTCTTTGCAATTTCTCTAGGTTTCACTTCTTGGAACCTCCCCAAAAAAGAGTTATAGCAAAAATGGCATACCTTGTTGAATTATGGCTTATTCTAGGGATCGAATTTGTAAAGAATTCCCCGCATGGAATATTTTATGTGTAGATATGAAAATTGTACACAAAATACTACATAATATCTTCTAACCAATACATTTGGCCTTACTGAATTTGGATATGTTATGAATAATTTATGACGTTTTTACCTGAAAGACCTGTTTTAGACTAGTTTCAGGACTAGCCACAAACCCTATTTTCTACGTAGTTTAACTCCCAAAATACAAAAACCCACAAGATGAATTTTTTATCACAACTACTTGGTTATGTTTCCTCAACGACCTCTATATTTTGCGGTCTGAATCATTCTAGAAAAAAATTATTTCGAAAATGGTGAGATGACCTGTAAATAACATACCTTAGAAAGCATCATCTAAAGAATTTATCCTCCCTTGAATTTCGTCCTTCTTTACTTCACCTTCCCTCTAAAATTTTCCTTAGATATCCTTTGGTTACCTCAGTCACTTGTAGATATTCAATATTCTCAAGTGTGATTAAAATGAGAGATCCTTGCCTCTTATTTATACTTGTATGTAGCTTCCTCAAGGGGTTACCTTCTAACCATCTTAAACCACTTTCCTTATTTTAGGGCTAACCCACTTCTAACCACTTGTCCACTTAGTAATTTCTCCATTAACTTTATTATTTAAATAATTTGTTTTGTATCCACTTT